>CM055963.1:52272500-52545000 GCA_029531755.1 Holothuria leucospilota | reverse complement strand
TATGCAAGATTTTGATTTAATTAAGGAGTGAGCTGAATGTGAAAAGCAAATCCAATAGGCTAGATTTGTTTCACTGCTACACGGTTTATTACGTCCTACGTGCAATATAAACTGTAAACACAAATTAGTCCAAATGGTCTGATTCGACTGATCGCATTATAGTCGCTCATATTTGACTACCGTAATTTCTGATGATATTTGGTTGAATGCACGAGGATTGACTAAGGCTAATTAGTCATAAATTAGTCATAAATTAGTCAATGATATATTAAGTCCATTGGTTAGAAATTAGGCGATATAGTTGACTAACGTGTTGTGTTTACTGCAGTGAGTTTAACGGTAGAACAAATTGTATATAGTCTTTCCTGACGAAGATGTACACAGTAAGTTATAATATAAAATTGTTGCAATGCTGTATCATATTTGAGAAAAAGAATATTTTTCTCTGCATCATTAGTCATGTTTAGTGTAGGTTAGAAAGCTCTGGCTTAGATGATATGACCAAATCAAATGTTTTCAGGGTGTGCAATTTAATAATGCAAAGAAAAATTTTGTCATATGGTGACATAAGAAGGACATAGTTGGATATTTGGAGTAAAAAAATATCAAAACCGCAAAACATAGTCACTATTATCATCTGCAAAATCCATCACAGAATAGCAGACTGGGTAATTAGTATCTTATACACTTATACCATGAATAGCCACACTCACATGTAAGCTTGAAATGTTAAGTAACATAAGAACTCCAAAACGTTTAAGTTTGACTTTACATAAAATTACTGTGAAAATTACAATGTTGTACAATAAATTAAAATCACACATTATCATTGTAGAGGTTATATCGTAGAAGTCGGTGGCGTAGCTACAGGTGGGGGCAGGGGGGAAATTGCCGCCCCTGGCTCTGGAAAATGAAAAATTCGGAAATTTACGATAAAGTATGCAGTCCCTGACGACGACTGACAGTTTACCTGTTTTTTGCTCACAAGAAGACAATTTCCCTAACACGAACCCAAAATTTTCGGCGCACAACGCGCGCTGTAGAGTAACTCCAATTTCTCCATTAATTCCATTCCACATAGCTAGATAGCAAAAGTCCTGTCCACCTTACCAAGCAACATGTAGACAGAGTACACAGTTTATGTTGAGGTCGTAAATTCCATCCCCTTATCGCAAAACCTAGTTGCTGTTCTCTTGTGTGTGTCATGCGTACGGTCAGTTGGTGAGCGACTCACGGAGCAAAGATTGGCTATTTTATCGGGTAGTCCAGGTATGTATGTTATCCCCGATACGGTCTACAACCCCTACAGTTTTTCTTTTTTTTTCTTTTTGTTCTTTATGATTACATATGGTTTTTGTGTAAGCCTACCAAAAATTTTCGCGCGCTTTGCAATTTCACGATTCAGATTCAAAAGAACACTATCAGTGCACAACTCGGCTCTTGAAATATTAAGTGACATTATGCAAATAATAAGTATGCCCTGGAGGCCAGGGCACATTTTACATAATGTCACTTATGTGTTTGGTATGTGTTAAATGTAATCCGTATGTTTTTAACCTACATTGCAGAAAGCAGAACGTTCCCTAATGCAGTAATGCTCACACTTTAAAAAAATGGGAAAATTTAGGTGCTTGCCCCCTGGAAAAAAGTCTAGCTACGCCACTGGTAGAAGTTATCCTTTTCATGAGCAATTGCACAAAATAAAAGCAATTTCTACATTAATTATATTCACGTGTAAAGTTTACCTAAAAGTTTTGGAGTTTATTTTACTTATAACTGTTCTGATAGGGTATTAGCAAACTATGCCACTTTGTGACGTGAACTGGGGACTTCCAACGGTATGTCTAGGGTTTTTATTATTTTATTATTTTTCATTTTTTCAACTTTAATTTAAAGGACGTTTGACAGTGGCGCCGGCACGGGGACATGGGGGGCGCGTGCCCCCCATGAAAATTTGTTGAAAATTTTAAAATGATCCCAAAAGGCAATTAAGCTATAGATTTCTGTAGGGGGTAAGGTGAGGTGTGCTTCAACCGAGTGATAAATCTATTTAATCATTTTCTATCACAAGTGTTACTCAAACTATCAGAATTTTCACAAATCCTACGCAAACTATCAAAAATTTCGCGCTCTCCGCGAGCTTCAAACCTTACCACTGTGTTCTTATTATCAATATCTTCTGAGAGCAACTCCCGGAGAAGCAGAGCAGCAAACGTTGAAAGCTGTTCACGAATTAACAGGGTACCCAATACACATAGCATGTCCAGTTTAAACTGATCTGTGTTACAGAAACTGTAACACGTGTTACGAGAACTGTTAATGGTACGATACGGTTGAGTGATTTACAGATAAGTAGTTAATTTCGGAGAACGGTTGCCGAGTTCTCCGCATGGTTTAGTGGTCAAGAAGGAAGGCATGATACCATGATTTTCGGGGTTCTGGGTTCGATTCCTCTTATAAAGTTAACAGAATTTACTCTTATTTTTTTTGAGGGTTAGGGTTATTCTTAGTGTTAGGGTTAGGGTTAGGGGAAAATTGGTGATATTTAAACGTTCCTCGTGTTACAAAATTATAACATGGCACAGTTTAAAACTGGAAACGGTATTCCATCATGTACAGTATTTACTGTACATGCTATGAAAATTGGCTGAACAGTTACAAGACTGGCTTTTTGAGTGGCATGTAGGTTTGTTGGGCAATTGAAAGTGTCTCGATGCAGATTCTGAATGCAGGTTTTGTCATGGAAATCTCATTTAACGAAAAATTTCTCGCGATTTGCGCGCAGGCTTTACGGTTTGCACTCCATCTCATGACCATTATTAACATAATAATATATGGAACTATAATCACAACATCTGTAGGGGCCTAGCGTCAATATGCGATCTTTCAATCTAAGTTGTTGTAGCATATGATTTGGAAAGTTAAAATTACGTTTAATCTGCCGTTATATATTTTCCAAAAAAAATTACCGAGCGCTTTGCGCCCAGCCATTATCGGTATAGATGGCAGACACGTAGCCAAGGGGGGTGAAGGGGGAAGCCGCCCCCTTGAGAATATTTTTGGTATTTTTTAATTTTTTTTTACAATATTGCTAGTGTTTCTCCTATTTATATGGGGTAGAATAGGCTTGGGAAGTGCCGTTTCCAGCAATCTGGGAGGCACTTTGGGCCAAAATTTTCTTGCGCTTTGCGCCAACCTATGGTGGCGCAAAGCTCTGAGAGTCTGTCTATGGGCTTCGCCCCCCCCCCCATGACAAGTTCCTGGCTACGCCCTTGATAGATGGTGATTTTAATACACTTACGACAAAAAAGGATTCTGAAAACGCCTTTGTTAGTCCTTCACCCCTTTTGCTATACCTATCAGGGAGGTCTAACATCACCTTCCTGCACCAATAGTCTCCCTCCCCACTGTGTATACGAAAGCAGGGAGCATACGAAAAAACGCATTTTGCGCAGACTTGGGAGGTTAACTCAAGTGCCATTACGACATCATCTGTTGTGCCACACCCCCCCCCCCCCCATCACCAACGCCTGGCGGCGCCACTGCGTTTGCACATAGATTTCTCCTAAGGAACTTCTGATAGAAACAAAGTTATTAAAGTGATCTACTTTTAAAATAATCTCCTTAAGGCACGTCAACATTCATGGGCGTATGGAATATTTTTCTGAGGGCTTATCCATTTTCGCCCTCCACAAGATTTTATTGCCAGAGAAACTTGTCCGATTTTTTCCAAAAGTCTGCGTGAGAAATATTACCCGAACTCGAGGGGGTCTGCAGCCCCAGACTCCCTGCCCGTAGGCCTGTGTCAACATCACTTACTAAACTGTGAAATTTCATGGGAGTAATTAAGGGATAACTTGTATATTATAAACAAAAGAAATATTAAAAAGGTGCATCACTCACCACATCATAGTTATGCATATATAAGGAAACCGCCAAACTTTGAAGAGCTAGACTATATCTTGAAGACAGTATACATAATTATATTGAAGTAACTTCAACGGATCTTCATTTTGTAATTTAATTCTTTATACACGATGAAGAAAAACAACAATTGGTTGCATGTCACTGTATGCCTTTAAGACAAGTAACGTTATTGGAGACCAGCTTTAGAAGGTTTTCAGATAAGCAGAGGCGTTTTGCACGCCCATGGAGGGCAGCCCTTCCTCTCCTGCCATGGAAAACCTTTCACTAATATCAAAGTAGAGAAGCAAGTCAAGGAATAAAAAGAAAATAGCTTGTCTTTAATTCTCTATAGGACTTTCTAACAATGCGACCCCTTCAGAGCTCGCAATCTAAGGCGCTTCACCTTATGATTCCACCCCTTAAAGTGATCCAATTTTACGGTCTCCATTTCTTTTCTTTTTAGGGGCACTACGCCCCTTCAGACAAGGACGTACTACGTTGACTGTGTTTTGTTTTCATAATTTTGAGTTCATAGAACAAAATACAGTAGGCTACATAACTTTTGGCATCGATTGTGAATATTTCTTACTTTTAACTTTGACAAGAATGTTTATCGAGTAACAATACGTTATTCTTAACAGATGAGAACCTACAAAATGCCCGATCTATTACCTTCTTGTTTTTTATACTTACCGTACCCTAAATGTATAATTTTGGGTTCGACCATGTACGATGGCTTCACCTTTCGTAATCGAGCAACGACATCATCAAAACGGGCAAGAGACGCTACTAATTTTACAGAAAAATCGCCATAAACTATTGCCCGGGGCTATGTTAAAAAAGTTAAAACATGTTGCACTTTCTAATCACCCCCCTCTCCCACTTCCCGATCGACACATCCCTGACTCACAAATGGAATGTTCTAGCATCAAGCCGTCATTTCTCGTGTACAAGCAGGCTGAATCAAATGGTTATTTTTAAAGCCAAAATGAGTTACGATGAATATCGTTTTAGTAAATTGTTTGTACTTTGTTTCTTTAAAATATAGTGAATACAAATAATTTTGGGTTATCCATTTCTTTCTTTATTCATTTCTTCACGTGAATAGCATCTATAAGAAACTAAAAGTACCCTAGTTTAATCAAGCTTTCTCTTTATTGTTTTAAATATCTGGTTCAATTCCCTTTTTGCGTGATTAGCTGAGGTAATTGATTAATGCACTAGATTTTTACATAGGTCTATACATAGTCAATAAGCCCATCAATCGTCCTTCGTAAACCAAGCGTTTCATTGACTCGTCTGCCGTTAACGCCGCTTTTCATTTTCAAACTTTTGCTCTTGGGTTCAATAATTGTTTTAGTCTCCCTTACACAGCCGTTTGTTGTGTTCATTAAATTGATGTGCATCATTTTCTTCCCTGTTCTGTGATTCCGTCAATATGTAGCGTTTCCTAGATAATATTAATGTTCAGTAAAATTATCCAAGAGCTTTTGTTTTGCTTTAAAATTCTTAAAAGCGGATGTGCCACTTGTCTTCCAAGATATGCAATGTTTCATGAATATGGCACTTACTCGGTACATTTATTTGTAATTATTAATTTTGATAGCTCTGAGAGTAATAATCAATGGCTTCTTCCTAATATTTTATGAACAAAATGCACAAAAAATGAAATTAAAAGGCTGGCTCTGATATTAATATGCGTGGATGTTAATATGAAATAATCGAGTACTAACTTGGAATCTCTTATATAATCGGCAACAAATTAAAAATTAACAGATTTATTGTTAACAAGATGCTGGATTTTACAATAGGCAAAGAAAATTCTTATCTTACCCGAGTGATTCAGATAATCAGATTTTATTACGAAAACCGTTGCTCGAAAGCTTGTAAAAAGTACCCTTGAGAATGTTTACTTAAAAATTGAAGTTTACAAGCCAATAAAAGCTTTTGTCAGTAATTTTAATGTTTTCAAAATGGCAACATGGATGCATATAATAAGAATAATATCATTACCATGGTAACAAAGTGAACATAGAACACGGAAGAAAGAAGCAGTAATTTTCTCCTTTTGATTTTCTTTCATGATGTGCAATTGAAAACATCAATCAACCTCATTCTCGGCCACTGACCAATCATTAATTGTTAGGGAACCTTCTATGGTTGAAACTGTGCAAACAAACACCGTCAGCAAGGGCGTTAATTTATGTTAGCACTGATGAGTCTATCTGCGCCTCTCTAGAGACCTGAGCCCGGTCGAGGCTATCACCAACAGCAATTTTTAATGATTAATGTCCGAAGAAAAGAATTTACATGATTGACCTTCGACCTCCACCGTGATTGACAGTTTAATGAAAGTTGTTATACAGCTTTCACGCCAAACCTCAACGCCTTCAGTTGTTATCACCTCCCTGGTTATACGGCTTAGTTTTGCTCGAAAATTTATAGATAGTCTTATTCTCTCCAACGTGTGTTGACTTTCATATAATCCTAACGTTTAAAAGAAGAGCCTGAAAGCTGTGTTTAAATTTATGCATTACGCAAAAAGAGAATTACACTGTAGTTCTCAAGTTAAGAGAGTATCTTAGGTAAAGTTTATTCTCCACGCCCTTCCATCCTTTCCTCCTTAGGGAACTTTCGACCTAGGTTCAAAAACATGGTAAATGGGGTTTATGAAACATCTTAACTATTATTGTATAAACCTTAATCAACTAGAAATACTTAACTATCCATACTTACAATATAGATTGTACCAGCTCTGGACTATAAGCTTTGAAACAATTAGCTCACCCTAAAGAACACATGTTGTTCATTCAAAACTACGTACACAGGGAATAACATGAAATTTTAAATTGTTTGACGTTAATTGGTGTCTTAAACATCTCACGTGGAATGGTTGAAAAGAGTATTTCTTATGAAAAAATTATTCTTAATCTTGATTTGCAATCGACAACCAACATAAGTAGAAGACATGGTTATAGGCTACCTCAGAATTCTAAATTTCATTTATCAAGAATGTTACCTAACTGTACATTAGACTGAACATTTTAATGAATTATGTGGCTACAGGCCTCTTATAAGTAGGAAGGTACCATTTTGAATGGCGGCAGCTCTTTGTCAGAAGATTCAACGAGAAGTTGAATTTTAATAACTGGTAGATAATATTCTGGTTTGATCTTTGGGAAAGAGTATTTGTCACCCAGTGGCTAGATTAAACCAGGGAAGTTCACCTCGTTTTCCATGGTTTACCCAGGGAGTTGCTAGAGAACTCCCTGATTCAAGCTATGCTTCATTTTTCCACCCGAAAAAGACAAAATCTTGCCCTCACCAATAAGAAATCCTCAAACTTCGATCACGAATTTGTGTCAGCATCTGCTGAGAATTAAGCGGGCAGATACAAACCCCCTTGAGAATGACCGTAAATCACAGTGTACCTGCCCAACGAGACAGGGAAAATTTCACCTTCCCCGATGATGTGTCCCCAAGAGTCGTAGTGTGGTATGGCGGAGAAACGACAAAAAAAAACATGTTCAACCTTGGATGAATCTCGCTTTTGAACACTAAAGCCACCGTCATGCCTTAGCCAATCAAAGACGTTACGGCTTTGTGATAGGTCATTTTACCTGCAGCGTAGAAGGGGTGTTCGATGCATACAGTCGTGTCAGAGGTCATTTTAAGGTGGTTGCTATTTGTAACTTCGACGAAGGCTTCATTAAATCGAGATGTGTTACCGTTTTTACCCAAAACAGCCACCCAAAAACAGTACCGATTCACTTTTTCAACAAACGCTCGAAATGATTCGATTTTAGACCAGCTGTTTAATGTGTCCGTTTCATACCTGAAGGAGAAGCACAACACGTTACGCAATCACTGTTTTGTGTTGGCAGTTTGTAATTAGTTATATTCGCGCCTGCATGCAAGAGATATTCTACAAATGATCATTTTCTCGAAAGGACACCCTCGTGGATGAATCAATTGTTAGAACAACAATCATTGGATGGGAGTCATTAGTTTCTCTTTCGTAAAGTATCCATCTCGACTCTTTTTAGGATCTGATGTATTAAACACGAAGCCATCAAACCTACACAAAACTACACAAGTTTCAGAAGCTCCTGCACTTCCGAGCTCGGTATTGGTGCCACGTGTCTGAAGAAGTCGGTTTGGTCTGGGATAATACTCCAAATTTTTGGAGTTTTGTATTTATTTGTAAACAAAATCTTGAAACGATTTGTAATTTCCAGCGAGGGTTTCACCGAGGTCGTTCCTTGCAGTGTAAAAAGCACTGTCATAGAAAAACCCATCGAATATTGAAATTTCTTGACGAGGTGCAGGAACGTTAGATACCGGAATCTATAGACGGGACTCAACGGTAGGAAAAGTTCTCCACCATTCGAAAAGAAAGCCCTGCAAAGCGGATCTGATGAATTTTTCGTCGCCAGGGGCAGTCCCTCGGATGATCCTTGGAAGAGCATCTGGAATGGGTAAGAAGTAACTCATAACTTTTCACATAAATTATTTTTCTTACTAATCTAAGAGGAAAACATAATTTGCAGATATTATATTGATCTCGGAAAAAGATTTTGGTAGAGGTGAGATGAGAGCGACCGGCCAAGTCGCAGTACAGGTTTAAGGTAACTACTCCAAAGCGTCTTTAATTTACTAAGATATGATGTTATTTCCTAAGAGGAAAATATTTTGTATCTCGTAGGAATGAAAAAATATGTAACGTGGTATCCTCGGAGACTTGTGAATAATTTCCTGATAAAAGTGTTGTGCCAGAATGTAATATTTTGAAGCTGCAATAGTGATGGGTTGTAATGCCTTCCACTTCTGCGAATACTAGTAAAAACTCTTGGTTTGTTGCATCCATAGAAAGAACCAAATGTTTTAAATGCTAACCTTTCCATTGGACCTGATTTGACGTGGTCATCCCCGTCGCATTGAAAATAAACATAAGTTGTAACTGAAACAACTAAACAGAAAGTTCTTTACTGAAGACGGCAGTTCTAAAAAGTTGTTCCAATCATAGCTGAAAACTTTAAAAAATAGGGAAGAGATGTTAGAATAAGTTTCAAGCTCTTAGTTAGGGATAATAGTTTAATAGTAACTTGAAAGCCTTCAAATTCCTATACACGGAAGTATAAATTCAAAAGAAACAGTACACACAGTGATTGTGTGATACTGATTATGCCATATTACAAGGTCGTGCTACGAAGAGTGACCAGGTAATGGCTATTTAGTTATTTAGTTTCAAAAAAGGCCTTTTTAAGATTTTGCAACAAGTTCCAAGACACCAAATTGCTGATGTTAAATAAAGTGGAAGAACTGTTTGGGTTTGCATAAAATATTAAATACAGATAGTGAAACAAGCAATGCATCACACACACTCTTCTGCACATATGCACATATAGAATGCGTACTACCAAGTCGAATTAATGTCTCAAGGAAGCATATACGATCTTATATTTGCAACTCCTTGGGCAAGGATTGCCAACAAATTACAAAAAGTCACTTTACTAATTTTTATTATTATTATTAGGCCTACTCTAATCACTTGGCAACAAGGGATGAGTACATTGTTTTCAATATAGAAGTTGAGCAGTGAGCACAAGTTTTTTTCTTTTCTAAGCAAATTTACCACCAGTCTAATTTGTTCAAAACTCCCCATTAATTATTTTTCGTTTGCAAATGAAAATTTTCTCACTCGCAATTTAAATTTTGTGAAAGGAAATCTCAGGTCCAGATTATTTCAAAATTTCTCAGCTTCAGAGGTAAAATACCACTTAGATTGTAAGTTACAGACTGCATTGCATTCAGTGAAACCCTAAAGAGGAAAACGCTACTGTATGTCGTACCTACTTTTCAATAATGCAAAAAGGTAAATAAAAAAGGTAAGATACATATTTGTCACCTCTAATCGTTCTTTACCAAAATTAGTTACATCTAGGCCTGCCATGATGACCAGTTCATTAAGTGCAAAATAATAATGTTTTTATCATTTTAAAGCTGTAAAAGAATAAAATATGAGAATTTTCTATCAAAGAGACACAAATGATAATTCATCTGTTCATGTCGCACCGTGCTCGGCTGAAGAGATTGATTGTAACCCATCATTGCTCGCTGGCTGTACCCTGTTGTAGCAAGACCTCCGGGTAACATTTTACATTCGTGAAAGACAGTTTACATGGATTTGGGATAACTACAAAGCTCACCCAGAGACACCTACCGCGAAACAAATTATCACAATCTTCACACATCGTTTCAATGTTTTTAAACATTTTTTCTTTCAAAATAATTTCCATGTTTTGACTCCCTTGGATGATGTTTCCCTTTTGGAGACAAAACCAGACATTTTTTAAAATTTTGTTTCATCCTTTCCCTCATTTTTGACCATGAACATCCAATTCATTACTGCGTGTTTGGATACAAACCAAATGAAAGGTCTGCAGAAAAAGATTAAAAAAAGAAACCCCCGAAAGACATAAAGTGGTTTTGTAGGATATACTTCTAATAGTATAAAAATGCACTTTCTCACGATTATTTGAACTGTTGCTTAGGTGTGGTCTTAGGAAGAAAAAAAAGCTCTGTCGGCGTGGGTGATCTCATTATTTTGGCGGGAGAGATGTTTAATGTTTGTCTTCGGCTATGACTGGCACCCAATCTTTCAGTACTGGTTTGGTATCCAGAAAGCACTTACAAGTATATAGGGCTATGTTTAACTTGAAAAGGTTATATCGGCCTAGCATCTATCCAAATGACTCTCTTTCAGCTTCTAAGAGCATCACATTCATTCGTGGGCTCTGATTAATGTTACAAAACTCTCACACTAAATTTCAACACTGTTTATTATAACATCGCATCTCATCAATTTTGTTTATTAACTAGTCAAATGATTAGCAAATGGAAATAATTTCTGGACAGAAATTTTAAGTCCCTGAAAGATCTGTGGGTATGTAACACTGGATGCACAACTCTGTTGTAAAAATATACTGATACTCGGCAACCGTATTCTGAAATGGATAGACTATAGGAGTTAGAACAGTTCCTTGATTGGAACTTGGAAGCTGAAGTATCGAGCCTTTATCTGTGGTAGTCTCCTTCAAAACGATCTATTATTCCCAAAAACAATGATTTAAAATGAAAGACCTTTATGTTACTTCCAATAATATTTGAGAAAACTTGAAATTTGTCTACAACCTAATTCAAATTCTTAACTCTTTCTATAATGTATCTAATAATAAATGTGAAAGTTACTTGTCAGCGATACTTGAGCACGTTAAAAGCTCCATGGGAGCGTATAAAGCCGTAAGATCCCTTTTAATCTTAGAATTATAGAAATAGTAAACTGAGACAAATTTGAATGGTACTTAGCTATAGAATTTAATCTTGTCTTCATATTAAAAAGCTATTACAAACACTACATTACATTAAGATAGTGTATATCATGTCCTGAACCCCCTTTACCACGTGACATGAATATAATTGGCTTAAATGAAAGAGAAAAGGAGAAACACCTACACTTCAGCTAAATATATTTCATACTTAATTATATTATCAAATTATAATATGAAACTCCTGCAAGGAGTTTTAGCCATAATTTCATACCATTTACTGACGTTTCCGTTAATCGGAAACCTCCAAGTGTTTTATCTGGCCATGTGAACTATCACGTACCGGTTACACTGCACATAGTTACTCAACCAAGCATTGCATTCTGCCAGTCTGCAGAGTATTTTGACATTCGTGCACTGCAAATCTCATTCTTAATTTCATACTTGGCGGAACGCTATATTCCCTTTCCTCAAATGAATGAATGTTTGTTGTACATTTCAGGGACCACTTTCCTGTATCACCAGGCTCGTAGCCAGGCAAAAAGTTGTGGGGGTTTAGATATCCTTTTCATGAGGGGGATATGTGAGAATGCATTAAGGCAATAGTAATTTTTGTTCGCAATAAAATGTAGGGGGCGGAAGTTACATTTTCAGGGGGCGCCGGTATAACCCCCTTCCTATCTATATGTTATAGTACTATGGGCTCCACATGGAAACTACTTCTTTCTTGAATTTGGGTTTAGTTTGCTATGGGCAATTTTGTGAAAAGCTTTTTAAACGGTACCAAAGAAATGCTTAATGTAGGCTTGTATTTTCAAGTAAACTTCTACTTACTATCAATTAAATATTTTGTTTTATCTTCTTAACTTAAGAATTTTGTAATTTGTGTTTGGTCAATATTATTATTTGTTCCTATTACATGCAGTAAAACATTTTTCTGGCAATGCTAAGTCAAATATTCAATTAAACTAAAATAATACGTCATCAATTGACATTGCTTGGTGCCATTTTAAAACAGAACAAAAATTGGAAAAAATGCAGGTAACACGTCTAGTTGTTGGACTAAATACATACCGCACTTTTCTATTCATTTCTAATTTTCAAACAAATAGTTCGGCTTTATTTAAGTTTATTGCAGAGTATTTTTACATTGAATACTTAAGTGTACTATTCTAGAATCTATCCATACGGCTTAAACATAGCAATCAAAAGAAAAGAGAAAATAACAGCAATTTGATGGTCTTTTCGGGAATGATTTCTTTACTGTAATCCATTAAAGGTGTTTGCATATTCCAACGACAGAAAAGCTCTCTGCCCCCACCATTCCTGTCACCGTTAGAATGCAGGTTTAAATAGAATATTTTAATATGTGTCATTTTGTGCGTCAGTAATTCAACACTTCTCTTTGAACCCTTTTGGCCACATTTCACGTGTCCGTGATACGACACTTCTCGTCGTCTAAGTTATAACGATAAAAAAATTAATAGAAGCACGACATATTTTAGCAAATTCTGCAAAATATAAAACAATGCTTTGAATTAATGAACCTTCCAATCGTTTTATTAAGTACACCTATACGAGGACTGGTACACTTTTAATGCTGAACTCTCCTTTGAGTTAGGACCGTAACTGCAAGTAGGTGTCCGGTCGCTTGTGGAGTGGTTACAGCGCCACCTAATTTTGTTCGTTGTTTCGAAACAAAGTTTCCACAGCTGTAGTACTGTACTAACAAACTGCATTTTTTGTTTCTTTGTTCCTTGACGAAAGTGAATCTTTTGGCTGAATTTTTGGCATTTGCGTATTACATGATAAATTAATAAGCAGAGGAATAAACATGTGAAAAGGGAAGTCTCTGTCCGAGAACTAGCTATTAACCTTAAAAGTTCTTTTAATTTCGTGTTTAACTTGTCTAAAAGCCAATGACAGCACAATCACTTATTACGAAGTCATGTAGAAGATAAAACAATGTTTATATTGGCAGGTCGGGGAATAAGGAGGGGCGTTTTGGGCGGTAGTCTTCCTTACCCTCCGAGAGAGACAGTGTCGGTTTCATAGCAAAAAAAAATCAGTATCAGCGTACCGGCGCTCTATTTTCAGGGTGAAATTCTTACATGATTGTTTGGCCTTCAGGGAAACATTTCCCGAGCAAACAGGCAGACACCTGGTGATCCCCCTGTGCAATGTCTCACCAATGGAGCAAGGCTTCAACTGCGGCAAAATACAGTTACTGACATCAATAAAATCTACCGAATTGTAGTAACATTAACTGCATTTCATTTGACATTGATAAAGGGACTCCAACCAAACATTTCGGTAATTACCTGATGAATTTTTGTATCAACTTCAATTTTTTCTCTTTATATTCTATTTTCTGTATCGCTCGATGCTGTGAGCATGCGTGATTACTGCTATGTGCTTTTACCTCTCGAATGATTTTTTGTGTTTTAGTTTACGTCGACTGGGGTAAGTTTAAATCAATTGCAAGACGATGAATGAAAACAAGACGTGAGCGAGCTGACGTGTTTAGTATTATCGCTGATTTTGTTTAAATAGGGATCTCAACACGTCGCATCGGCTCTTCAAAATTGATTGTAAGCCTTATGCAGAAACCATTCTACTACAAGAACAAATATTAGGCTGGTTACAAATTACATAAATACAACAACCACCCATAACCTTGCGTCTTTTCTTGAATGTTGTAATGAAGTCATTCAAGTATCCTGCCTTAAATAAAATTGAGGCTTCTCCAATGACAGTGAACAAATTGTAAATGTTAATAAAGTTAATTACGCTTTCTAAACAACTTGCAGCGATAATCCCACAAATAATACAAATAACGCTATCCGCTATACTTTTCTCTTGACAAGTGGTCCCGGAGATGGAACAGAATACAGGCAGTCATTGGTACTCCATGTAATTTATCACTTTAATTTTCTATCCCCGCCGCCTTTTGACGAATGTGCATTTGGTTTTATTCCGAGCTTTCTGAAAATGTTTTTACGGAAATTTTAAGAATTATTTAGAGGAAAGTGTGTATTCAAGTTGTAACCGTGAACGAGCATCTCATGTTACAAAGAAATTTGCAGCGGTTGGTAGTTTTTGGCGAGATAAACTACACGGATGTAATAGACATGTGTTTGTTATTCAATTCTAGACAACAATATGAGTGAATAAAATGAAAAATTCGCCCGTCATGGTCCATCAGTGACACGCATGTCTTCCAAAACTGGGGAGGTTTCAGTCTCTTTGTTCGATAATATTCACGAAAAAACATGGAAGTTTGACTCAAGGAATGCGTTACTCAGTACAACATCGTCAGTGTATGTAGTAGCCATAAGAAAAGTCAAAACAATATAAGGAAATTACAGATAATGAAATGATGAAGGAATCAGACTGGTTTCCCTCACTGGGAATGGTTGTATCCGGCGAAAGCTATTAAACGACCCCCCTGTAACCCACTTCTTCTTCTTCCAGTCACGCATGGTCCCTCCTAACTCATCCTATACTTCCTCCAGCCATGGTCCCGTTGGCAATTAACATACTCCATAAAGAGATGCAACAAGCCAGTGCCATTGCTCCGTTAACACTAGCTCTCATATACCGTAGGATATGCCACATTGATAGCACGATACTACATTCAGACATAAGGACTCGGGAGGCAAAAAACTGTAACGCTTTCATTGCTGTTAGATTGTAATACCTGTAAAGCTAACTTCGAACTGGTTTTTTTAAAACAATAACACCGAACATGCCTTCGGTCAAATTGTATTTGAGAGTTTAAAACACGATAAACCTGCTGAAATCCGTGCAGTTGAGTATACCGTATCTCTTCCTTGTGGTATGACTGCATATTTTCAAAAAGTTATTTTTCGCAACAATCGTTTTTTTTATAACATTAGATTAAAACATACTGTGATGAATCAATCTTTAAATATCTTGTCCGAATTTTTTGATAAAATCAGATGATAACCCTCCTCTATGGAGCTTTATAATTTATGTATAAAATATCTTACAAAAATTTGTGTCAAATGAATAAAACAGTCCTCCGATGAGGATTCTTAAATCAACTGTTTCTTTTCAAAGTTTTTATTTTATTTATTGTTTTTCACCAAACAATTAACAATCTTGTCCATAAAGAAAAAAAATCATTTTTCATCGGAATAGTCTGAAATTGTGAAAAAAGACAAAAAGTTGTCACTAGGCCTAATTGAAACAAGCTGGCATATACTCCTATGAAATATATAGACAGCCTGACACTTTTTTGAAAGAAAATATTCCTCTCTCAAGTCTTTTAAAATCGCCTCGAACTGATAATTTTGCAGAATCGAAGACAGCCTTCAAGGATCATTAAAATTATTCTAAAAAGTTTCATCGCAATGTAATTGTAATCGGTTGATTTGAATTCAAGTGGGTCTCGGTGTCGTCCACACCTGCATCATTAGAACCTCGTTAGAAATTCATTGGCCATTTCATTCGGGTGTCAGTATCCTGATGACAGCCATTACGCCGGTTCAAATGTCGAACGTATTTAGCAGCCTGTAGAACATTTAAATTATCACAATTAAATTGCCTCATCTCGTCCAATGACAGGCCGGATTCATTTTGGCAGTTCCACGGCTCGCCCTAATCATCGCTGCTTTGGACTTGTGCCGGTATCCCGGTTTGCCCTGCGGCCCTTAGGCGTAAGTCTCTACGTAAACTTGCCTTCAGTTAGTTTACTTCGATTTGAAAGGGTTTCAAGTGATGGGGAAAAGAGAAAACCTAGCGGAAATGTGTCGCACGTTGTTCAAACAATGAAAGACGAGGGGATATCATGGCTTACTCTATCGGTAGTCAAGCCACATTGAACGCGGACGTCTTTCGACTCGGACTAGCGTAACTTGTAAGGCGATCCTTCAAAGTTTTGAAGATTCGCTCACAAACTTGCAGAAAGCAATGAAAAACTTTTTGCAGCGTCTGACAGTAAATTGTTTTCTCGATTTTACGCTCAATTTTACGGTCTCGAGTTGAGTACCTCGTGGGTTGTACCGCATTTTATTATCGGTGGCAAAAAAGAAGTGTTCGTAATTTTGCGTCATCGTGCACCGCGTGACCTTACCACTATTTTCAAGGGAGTAGAATATAATTGGCAGCTCCACCACGGACAAGAAATAAATTTCTCTGCAATTGCCCAGAAATTGTTTTGGTATTAAAAAAGTCTGTAGTTACAATTATTGGAAGAGATTGACACGGTGATACCCACCGAAAGGACTCGGTATTGACCTTCAGAGAAGTTTCAAGCGATAAAAAAATACGCGGAAACATGAGCGTTATATGCAACAGTTGATTTACTGGGCTAATAGTCATGAATGTAACACCTTCGCCGAACAACCTGGTGTTAATGTGTGTTAAAGGAAGTTCATGACACAGGCTGTGTACCAAGTTATGTGGTTGCGCCCAGAGATGGTGCAGGCGTGAACAGTTAAGTTCTGGATCCATTTCGAAAACTTCTTTTTTAGGTGTTTGCTTTGGTCAAGTTAGCAGGTTGTTTTTCTTTCTTTGGACGCTGTAATGAAGTGGACATGTGGCAGAAGTGCATTATTTTGGAACTTTTTTAAACCTTTGAACCTAAAGAAAATACACTTTTGGGGATTTTAGGGTTATTGATTTGTCTGCTTACTCATTTCAAAAATTTAAAATCGTTTGGAATTATTCATGTATTTCTACAACGTTCAATCACCACTAATGGCTTTTTACGGCATGTATGCTTCTGCTGCAGAACAAACTTTTGGAGAAGTCAACCAACTCGGAGGGGTGTTCGTCAACGGGAGGCCTTTACCCAACGCTATTCGCCTTCGTATTGTGGAGTTGGCGCAATTGGGGATTCGCCCATGTGATATCAGCCGTCAACTTCGTGTATCCCATGGATGTGTTAGCAAAATATTAGCTCGATATAACGAGACCGGATCGATTTTACCTGGCGCGATCGGTGGAAGTAAACCACGGGTTACAACCCCGAATGTGGTTAAGAAAATTCGAGAATATAAACAACGTGACCCGGGAATATTTGCTTGGGAAATCAGAGACAAACTTTTAGCCGAAGGAGTGTGCGACAAATACAATGTTCCATCCGTTAGTTCGATAAGTAGAATTTTGAGGAATAAAATTGGCAACAGTACACTATCGCACCTACAACACCACCCGTACGACTCCAAGGACGCCCACAGGTCGTTTTACAACACAGCTCTTTACCCCTACCCATGTGCGCCAACACCCATGACGGGCAGTGCAGGGTCGAAGGCTGCTGCAGCCGCCGCGGCTGCGGCTGCGGCTGCAAACGCAGCGGCCGGTCATTGTGGACCACTTCGGGCGTGTCATTGGCCTTCCTCGCACACTGTCAACGACATTCTGGGGTTCCGCCATGCCACCTTCTCAGAACATGCTTCAGGTAAGACGTAATCTCCTTTTCCACTTATCTATCAACTTTATACGAGGATCTATATAAGGGGACGGCAATCTTATTTTTCAAATGAATAAAAAATTTTTTTTCGTTAATTATTTAAGCAAAAGGCATTTCCCAGACGGGAACCAGGGAAATAGTGCAGCCTTAGCTAGAAATTTAAGAGTCACCCAATGTTAAAACAAAAGTTAAAATACAAACTTCATATAACCTGGTCAATATTTGTTTTCTCAACAGGACTTATGCATTACATGTTTTAATAAAAATGTATTTTCATTAAAAACTGGAACAATTTTAACCCTGCAAACCAATTACCGCAATTTGATAGGTCTTTTAAAGCTCGAATCCTTGGCGACTCCACTTCGTCCTGAAAGTGATAACATCTTCTCTGTGTGAAGCCTGTTTGGCAGCACATGTTCCCCGAATTTTGGGATGATCAAACTGACAACGGAAACATACTCAAAGGAGATAGGAATATAGTTCAATATATTCGAGCAAGGTATTGTGACAGTGATAAATATGATAAGATCGAACACATCGTTGTATCCCTTGGGTATTGACCTTAATACATCTTTTATACAACTCTATCCGGCAAAATAGATTTGTGTGTAGGCCTATATAATACGCTACCTGGCCTTGTGTTGTCTTGATATCGTTCTTTGTAACAAGGTATATATATGTGTCTTAATTCAGTCGAAGTGAAAAACAAGTTTGGGTCCTTTCGCTTCACCGAAATACGAAATTATTCTTAACAGGAAACAATTAATGTTGATGTGCCTCAAGTTTATTGCAATTCTTTCGTGTAAATTATACTGCCGAAGATGTAATTTCGATTTCGATTTTGAGAAAGTACTGCATAAAATTTTAATAATTCCGGCAGAGTAAATCAACCTTCACTTTGTTAATTAGTTTTAAAATGCAATTAGTACGAAGCCTACTTTTCTCCATAAAAAATGACAAAGATGGCATTTTAACCTCTTAATGTGCTTGCTGAGAAAGTCCGTTTGTAAGTTGGCTAACTTGATCATCTGGTTAAAAATTCTTCTGGTTACAGTACCGGTATAGCTTACCAGAATACAACTCGCTGGCTTGTCATGACTTAAAACTGGAAGCCAAAATTTAAGACCAGTGGGAACCTATGGTGATCTTCAGGAGCCGATCCAGACATTTCGAAAAGGGGGGAGGGGGCTGAAAACCCCCTTTAATATTCTCCTTGATTAACATTATGCTAATTTTCGCGTATTTGTTATTGTTAATGTGGCGAAAAAGGGGTGCTGATGCCGGGAAAGCCCCCCCCCCTTGGATCCGCGCCTAATCTTTAGACGGTCTCAAGTAACCAAGGATTTTTTCCACCTAGATTTACACGATATTTTCACCCCTGTTAAAGGACAATTATTATACTAGTTGTTTAGATTTAAACGATTCAAAGAGCAACTTCCTTCCTGCTTCTTCTTCGACTTTTGTATTTTTTCTGAGGACTAAATTAATAATTTTGTGAAATATGCTAAAGAAAAAACAAAAAAAAATATGCTAAAAAAACAAAAGTTCTGCAAAATGGTATCGGCGAGTTAACACGCTTTCTTCAGCCAATCCACAAGTTATTCTTGGCCTTTGTCACTGGTTGGAAAAATTAATGCGGGTTATTTAGAGGGGAAAATTGGGATGAGATGGTTGCTCAGTATTTTGATAATGAATATCACAGAGCAATCAAAGAATTATTTCCTTGTTTTTATTCGACGGTACATGACACAATATTTAACTACGGGTGACTCTTTTGTGTACTTTATAGCTTAGTTGTTCCTCAATCCAGTATACTGGAAGACCTCGGGAAACATTTTACTCGTCCCCGAGTTTGTTGTGAATAGTTCATCCGACATAAAGGTACATTTTAAAGTTATTTTAATTGGCAGGAATAGGTAAGGTTTATATTCATAACGTTTCTCTTCCTCGGTAAGAAAGGGAAAGCAGACAAAAGTAAAACAACGAGAAGTGACGGTAAGATGGTACAGCCTGTCTTCTTCAAACGGCAGCTTTCACTTTTAACGGCAGCCCCAATAATCTATTATCTTTCTTTAAAATGTTAATATGGTCTACTGTAAATTCAGACTTGGATTTCTGCCATGCTATTAAAGTTTACGAGCCTGTAACGAACCATAATGCTTTAAGAATATTCCCATTTTTCATTTTGTGAGTGACTTTCTAAAGACCTGTTTCAGCAAATTGTTAATTAGTTGAATTCGGT
Source organism: Holothuria leucospilota (assembly GCA_029531755.1). Lineage (NCBI taxonomy): Eukaryota > Metazoa > Echinodermata > Holothuroidea > Aspidochirotida > Holothuriidae > Holothuria > Holothuria leucospilota. Next base: position 52,525,085 of record CM055963.1, on the reverse strand, counting down.
CGAATTGTAGCACAGTCCTCACTCTTCTACACCAAACTTTAGCCCTGAAAAATGCAGTTATAGTTTTATCAGTACATGGAATATTACGAAACGAAAGCTGAGAATTCGGGAAAAGGAAAGAGTGAATATAATACTGAACGGAAATATCCCAGCAATACGTTGTGAGGCCGCGAAATTATATTGATGTACAAAGACGTGACAAAAGAATTAACGGTTTTTGATTACATTAGAACTGATCCTTATCCTGGCTATCGATACAGATTCATTGCCATTCACAATTTAGAAGTGTACTCTCTATTTTTCCTTTGAACTTTTGTATATTCTCATATTCTGTGATAGTTCCCTGACTCACGATGAAAATTAAATTTGTTGCTTTTATAATTTCAGTTGATAAGTTTAGCAGCATGTCAAATTTTGGGACACGACCAATCGACTTGCTTGCAACTTAACTCAGTAGTATTTCACTGTCAGGGCTGCATTTATCACCCTTACTTTTTCTTGACTACCGATTTGCAAATTAAGCAAAAATACCATTAAAATAGGATGAAAACTGACAGAAGAAATCGATTTATAACTTGGAATAATTATTTAAAGTTTTTTTATTAAGGAATAAGGGCCAAAAGTGCATTGCCAAAGTTTCAACACACTTTACAATAAGCCAACCAGATAACCGAAACCGCAGGTGTAAATTCGTCATTGTTTTATACGCAATAAACGTACTTCATAGATGCACAGACTAGGAAATTTTTACATTTACAGTAATGATGCCTTTTTGATGGCTTTCTCTTCTTAAGTTGTCCGTAAGTTATGCATAATTTTTTCATAACTGTCACGACGTTACGTTAAGCTAAGTTACAATGTATATAACTTCAGAACCTATTCATATCATCTGCAACGGCACTGTTCATTGGTGACATCTCTGTCACGTGACTCAGTTGGATGTATTATGTTATCACTTAAATTTGTACACTCCCTCCTTAAAGAACAAGACAGTTTTCAGATCTTACAAAGGCTATGTATTTGCTTTTGATTTCTGTATTCAGTTTTTTTTCTTTTGTAGTAGTTGATTTTGAAATGAAAGAATAGAAACTGCGCAATGCATTATTATGATTCGTGGTAGTATGTAGAATTAATAACAGCATTCTCATTTAACGGCTTGACTTTGTTGTTCTGCATGGTCATAACAAACAAAGACGGTCATTGGGATATTAATTCTAACACTTTTCCGGAAACAATTTCTCGTAAATTACTGCCATTTTATTTTCTCATTTTCGGTTTAGTACGGTACTTATTTGTCATAGAGTTAACAGACCTTTGTGTTTCTACCTATACTTGTCGTTCATACCCCATTCATAGGTTTTCCTTTGGTCAAACAATCAAAACCAGCCCTTTTTGATGGAGATTTCATTTTATTCTCAGAATGAAAAGTACCAGGTGACACCAGCTTGCTTGCCATTATTTAGTTCAAAAGTCTCTCAATTAGAGTATACTTTCCAACAAAGCTGATATCCGTGCATGCGTTTGTAAAAATTTAATGCTTCCTCGCTGAAAACAAACAAGGGACAGTTTTAAGACTACATCAGGTACAGTTAAATATTGACGATTTGACGGATTCTCGTCAATCTTTTCATGTTTCCCTTAAACGAGAGATAAAAATGTGGACATCGTTTGCTTCTTTTAATCATTTATGTAAAACACCGACAATCAATTAGTGGCCGACCTATTGGTCTTTTTCTTTGACGTTTGCCAACGAACTTAAACAAAAAAAGAGGAAAAAACATATGAAACGAGGAAGAAGGGACTGGTTGAGTCAGACTGGATTTTAGAGGCTATTTCATTTAGGGCTTTTAATTACTATTGCAGTTTTATAGCGTTTTGTCTGATATTAATCCTTTACATTCATTAGTTTACAGTCCTAAAACAATTTTTTTCATTTAATATGATGAAAATGTCCGCATTGTCAATTCTTCCTCTCCTTTTACTTTTAATGTTACTCTTTACTGAATAAATATTTGAACTAAAAGTTGGGAGAAGTTTTCTCATGAAATCAGATCGAAAGAGATCTACTGATTCATCAAAAATTACTCGAGTAATCGATCGATGGATTTGTTGCAATTTCAACTTTTCATTTACTTACATTCCATTAGTCTATTAGTCCAGGCGTTTTAACGATTCCATGAAATCAATAAAAAATTTATATCATTTTTCCTGTCATTAACCATATTGCATTATATATCATGGCGGCAAAACAATAATTGCCCTGAAGTACGACCATTGTAGAACAAGGAGCGGTAAAACTACATTCAAGTAAATCAATTTGGAGTAGGTCTAGTATTTTATTTCATAATCCCGAAATACGAATGATTCCGAAAGCAAATTATTTTATTAAAGAGTAAACTGTGTTCCGGTACCCTTGTTATCAACAAGTGCATCAGTTTGATGCAGATAGTTAAAATATGAAACATGGAAGAGAGAAAGATAGAAAACGAAATGTAAGACAAAGCCATGCTCCTGGGGTGCCGTTTGAAATTTAAGAAAGTTTCTCTCAGAGGGGATTGGCAACCATCCGACGAACAAAGCGGTGATTCGATAAGGTTTCTTGAGCCTTTTACAAATTTATTTAGAGTTGTTCGGTTTGAATTGTCAGCTCGGTGACAGAAATCAAAGCCACATTATAGTGAATTAGATTCCACTCGGGTTTCAGCATCATAGTCTCTCTTCCTCCTTAGCTGTTTTATTTGTTTTGAAGTCATATAAATTATGATTTAAAAAGAAAGAGAAAAAGTAGCGATCACGCTTTGGAAGAACATTCCCTTTTAACTAATTACGAAGGCATCAGGCAGCTGGCTGGATGGAGTTGAAGTAACGTCTCCCTTCCTGGGAGTAAATCTCAGAGGAGGACCGAATTAGAAGTCTTTTAACTGTCATTTGGAGACAGAAGTAACGATGCATTCGCCGAACAGATATAACGCCCGTTAATGGTTTTGAAATTGCGACAAGGGTTTTCCCTCGTCAGTTGAGCAAGAGCGAATCGATGTTGACGCGAATTTTGCAATAGAGTCACGTTCAAGGCATACTGTAGCCAAGATTGGACTAATTATTTCAGACGGGGGTAAAGATTCAGCCTTAATATCACTGTAGACAGTATTGTGACAGTCGGAAATGTTTCTTTGTAATCTTTATTTTCCTGTCTTAGTTTTCTTTTGTTTTGTTCATAAACGCTACATAACATTGTCTTGTAGACCATTGAAGCGTAGGCTGTAATTGTCATCTAGTCATGTCATGTCAAGTTTTGAAAAGTCTTCGAAGGACTGGCAGATTATTATGCTGTACTACCGGAATACCTCAACTCAACGAGAAAGTGAAAAAGTGAATAAATTCTCTATTTTGACCGAAAAAGAGATTAATGACTGCAAGTTGGTCCGTCAAATATGGGAGGGAATTTTGGAGAAATTATTATCTTTAAATCTAATCAGAAACAATCTCAATAATTACCGAAAACGCAATTCGAAGAAACTACAAAGGAATCAGTCGATATTACGTAATGGTTCATTCCTATTAGAATACATTATTAGTGACAATAGATAATACTATGTCTTTGGCTATACTTTGTAGGTGCACGAATTGTCAAATCTGTATCTTTACTACTCTATGAGTAGAAAAACTTTACAAAAATCAACTTACACCACTCTACGAGGAACTAAAATCAGTGAACAGATTTTGACATCGAATCCTAATGGTGACCCCCAAGTTTGCATACACAACATGAAAACGATCATTGCACATAGAACTTCCTTTCTACTATCCCACAACAAAAGCAAACCTGCGTCATCATTGCGTCACTATATTTGGTTCCAAGTCACGAAAAAGGCGGGAAAGCAAGAGATAGATCGGTGATACTTTAAAACAGTTGTAGATGACGTAATACCGGTAGATGCGAATTTGGACATTTTCCGACTTGCACTAGTCTTCTAAGTCTAAGTCGACTTCTGACCTTTGACCTAGTTTCGAACTTTATACAATACTGCTGCATAGATAATCAATGAAACCATGCAACCGTTCAATCTATCAACGTAGATTCTATAACATTTTACTCCGTTTCCTAAAGTTTTGAGAGGAAATAGCCTCTACTGGGTAAATGTTTGCGATTCATGAAATCATGAAATGAAACTGCACGCGTGTAACAATAACAGGATAAAATTCCGCGTCGCAGAATGTATCCTATCGCAACTGTTACACGTATAAGGAAAATCGGTTTATGTAACTATGCCTGTCTAAAAGTTAACATATTATTGAAATATGGACCTATCTAAAAGTACTACCCTTACCATGTTTAAACATTATTTTTCGTACCTCACTATAAATGTTATCGTTAAATTAACATTTGCTAGTTGCAACATCCTTTAACTTCCAATATTTGAATTGTTACGATGAATTTATGTAATTTACGTGAACTCCATTTAGCTCTATATGTTGTAACAATTATTTGCGCGCCATAAATCAGTGAATTTGCTGAAGCGTTTGTTTACAACTGCGATTGGTTCTTCGGCACCGCCCTTATCTCATGTTTCGCTATAAATTTGTGAGAATGGTGTAAAACTAAAGTGCAGCATGTCTGCTGACGGTGTCATTGGTATATTAAATCGGTCGAAAAGAATGGATTTTTGCCTGTAAGTTATTTTGACTTTACGGGAATAACGTAAAACGAGACGGTTGAATGCTACGCTGCACGTGACTATTTCGTCAGGACAGGATAATGCTCTTATTTAAATTATTGATTTTTATCAGCTAAGCACTGTACAAACGTGTCATATTAAGAATGGCCATCACCGTTTTAATCCCGACAAAATGTAATAAACCGTCAAATCCATGCCCTCAGAGACAGCGATTTTATATCCATTGTAAAAAGGAAGGGACTAAACGTAATTAGTCATTTTAGTGGTTTTCGAGTTTTATTTTCCTTTCAGTCAATTTAATACTTACAACGTTATGGATAGCGAAGGACTGCTTCCTTAAGTGATTGTTGAACATGTAATAATGCAACATTTGCTCAATCGGCCTTCCAGTGAACCTTTCCCACCTGACCTCTTTCAGTGACCCCACGCGCCATAACAACTGGAAAACAACAGAAGTGACTTTCTACTGAGACAAAAATTTGGGACAGGGACTATTCTTCTAGTCTCACCGGACAAATTAAAGATATCCAAATATTAATCTAGGAACATAATCTCTTCCTGACTATTCGATCCTTCTTCAAGCCTGTTGTTATCCCACCTTCCGATTACGGCACCTTGCAACTATTAATAACCTTAGCCGATGGTAGTAAAATGAGTTGTCATCCGCTCCCATCTTTGCAATGTTGTTGCTAGGAAAATAAGTTTCACTTTTATGTAGATGGAATCATAGAATTCCGCGGTCATGTACCCCAGCAGATCACTTTAATAGAAAAAAATATTGACAGCCAATATATTCAATTTTTACGGCCCTCGAAGAGGTATGTTTCCACTCTCACCTGAAGTCTTAATCTTTTTATGGTGAGCTCGGAACGAATGACCACAGTTTTGAAAAAAGATAAACATGGTAAACCTTCTTCTAAAAATATTCATCAAAGAATAACACAGAAATTCAGCGTTGTTTGAACTTATGTACAATCAAGTCCATTTATTTAGTAACTTTTCATTTCTTTCTCATTATTAACCTCACCTAATAATGAATTAACAATCACAAAAGTCGCAAACTCCGAGGTATATTACCCGTGAATATACGCTCCAAGATAAGGCATTATCACCTACAAAAGCAGTTTCAAGTAAAACTCTACTTGAATATCGAAAGTCCTTCGGTTACCATTGAGACAGAATACAGGATATACATATGGGCGACTATTGATAATGTTATAGGGGCGTAATCGTTTGATTACTATATATGGTAATACAGTACTAAGCAGGAACTACTTCTAAACCCTAATATCAATCTGGGTTAATTTTTACTGCACTTTAACAAAAGTCATATAGTTCTTGCATTTCTTTCCTGAGACCTTAAAGGACAAATAAGTAAACCTTAGAACAAGTTCTCATCCAGTGCTGAAGATTTTAAAGAAAAAATCGAACTACTGCAACAGAAAATAAAAATGTTCGTTCGTTATTCAAGTATGGAATTTTAAAATTACCACTGAAGGTCTCGAAAACTCTTTGAGCGTACATTTTTATGGGGGGGGGGGCGTTTGACTTCTCCTAAAATAGAAATTAAGAGGTATGGATTGGCCCACAATTTCTCAAAAGTTACAACTTAACAAGTAAATACTGCGGTTACAAATTTCACAACGTGGGCAGTCAAGGCAGCAATTGAGAAAGAACTACATTAAATAAGCTTTCGAGTTGTTACGCCTTTTTCAAGTCATAGCAGACTTGCTACAAGTCATCATGTTGCCAATGGCGCTTGAATGCTTTCATTCATAAACAAATAGTCCTAGCCTGAGTACAGAACGATATATGATGTTGTTTATCGTGCTTTCCTTACAATATTTTGCTTCCTCTTATAAATCTATTCTTAAAGGTGGGGGTTTGCTTCTAACTAAAATTGGAATCAATGTGTCAACAAATCTTATTTCTGGCTTTATATGAAATTTCAATTGACAGACGGGTAACATCTTAAAAAGGTCGCTGATCTTTTCAATTTAACTGGATAAAAATAACTGTAAGTCCAGTATTTCAGTATTTCCTTAGCTTTGAACAATGGAAGTAAACTAACACCGTCAAAACCATTGGTCGTGAGACAATATATATATATATATATATATATATATATATATATATATATATATATATATGTTTAGAAACATCAAATATTCACGACGTATAAGGAGGTGCATCTTTTATAGCAAAGTATAATAATTTGCAACATTTTTGTGGCTACAACATCTAAAGGACAGTGTACAGTCTTTGCCAGTTGAAACAGTTTTTATAACCATCCATATTTCTTTCAAAGAACTCTCCGTCTTACTTTATATACCTTATATTATCATATCAGTCAGAGGATAATTAATCACTCATTACGTTTGGGAGACCGCTGAAGTATAAGTTAATACTGTAGATATAGCTTGATGGGTGGGGCTGGGTGTGGTGGGTTGGGTGAACGTTTTTTGTATGGAACGCAACTTTTTCATTCTGAAAACGAAATATAACCAACTATAGCAGTCTGCAAAAAGATTGAAACAAACGAGACCACTGAATTGGACACTTCAACGAATGGGCGAAATGTTTGGCTCGCTTTAAGTGACTAGTATATGACGTCACTACAGTAGTACAGTACAACAATGCCTTCTGTTTTAAGTTTTCACATTCTATATAATAACTTCTTAGGTATCGATACGTAGTTTTGAAGTTGGGTTTCTTACAAAATCGGTGTTTGTTCAATTATTTGCTACCCGGTGAAAAAAGTCTTGTGACATGCTGTAGGGATGATAGGAGCAGGCTGCTGAAAGGGGAGGGGTGATTAATATTTACTTAGGAAAGGATAAGAAATGTTAAGAAATTACGACGACAGAGGAAATAAAAGAAATGGTAAAGGAGAGAAGAGTAGAGCAAGCCCGTGGACAAGGGGGATAACGGGGGTCTCCCAAGGGTAAGAAAACTTTCACCACCTCATAAAATTATCGATTGCCATTACCTTAATACATTTTAAAGCATCTGTCCCCCTGAAAGTATTTTTAGTACCTTGTTTAGCGGGTCTGGAGGAGAGTAAAGTTCTTTAATCTAATAAAGAAAATTACATTTTTGTGGCAAAAGGAGTAGAAAAGTAAGTTAAAATGTACAAGAAAAATAGTGACAAAACGTATAAAATAGTAAAAATAATACGAAGAGATCAGAAGACAACAATAATGTAAACGGCATAAATGGTACGAAGGTATCTAAAAGACTAAAAGCCACAAAAGTCGGTAAACACTGTACGAATAAAACACACAACATAAAGAACTTAAAAGTGTAAGAACCACAAACAATTCATATTTAGCAGCAAAAATTAATGTTTCAGTAGGTTACTGTACACTTTCAGCTGTAGCAGTGAAAATATAAACGTTTCAAAGTTCGAATATTACGAAATTTACACTTTTATAGGTGAACAAGTACTTCACAAAATGCAACCGTTACATTGTCACACACTGTGAAACCCAACAAATCGTGCCTTGCCCCAGTTGATCCCAACAACTGTGAAGAAATGCCCTACCAGCAAGGAAGTAACCATGGTAACAAAATTGCGTGACATGAATGGTTAGAAAGTAAAACTTAAAAAGAAAACACAAACTGACGAAGACGATGCACTTGTGTTCACTTCAAAGGAGGGGAAAGGATGCATGGACACGCATGTTATTGTTCCCATGTCTGTGCAAATTTAGTACATTATAGAGCTAAACACAATCATCCCTAACATTACTTTTGAAAATTTTTTTTAGGTACTGGAACATCTGTTTACAACTTTACCTTGGAATTAAAACGTTGTCCTAACCGCCCTAACCGCCCCCCCCCCTCCCATTTGAACTTACATGCCTACATACAAAACTGTGCTATTTTTAATAAAGTGGGAAACTGGCATTTCTTAAGATTCAGATTTCAGATTTGGTCAACACTTATTCAAGTGGTTTTTCAGATTTCAATACATAAAACAGTAGGCTACATAGAAACAGAACGGAGAATGATAAAACTGAAAGTGACTAACGAGGCACTTTAAAGAAACTCTTAAGAGGTTGTGGTATATGAGCCCTCCTTCAAACAAAAACTAAGCATTACAATGATTACAAAAAGGAGAACAAACGAAAAAAAAAGAGACAAAAAACAAAACATAACAGGAGGAGTCAACTCTGTTTAAGAATGACATAATGTTTCAGTGGTTTCTGAATTAAGAACAAAGTATTAAAACTTTGAGTTGGAAGAGCCAAGGAGTTCCATAGACTATAGGTTGTTTTGATGAATGGTTACATTTATACAAGACAAATCCTTGATTTAGCCTGTAGTATTAATATTTTTACATTTTGAATAAACATCAAAGATATGTTTGAGGGAAAATAGCCTGCGTATAGTAACTATCTTAGCTTCCACCATACAAGGCTTCCGTTTTAGTTTTATCGTAGAAATTATCTGACCGAAAATCTTGTTCCACTTAAATAAATAAAATGGAAAATAAATAATGGAATGGGGGAAGGGTAAAGTGCCCCTTCTCCCTTCAGAATTTTTGGGGACAAAATGGGGACATATCAGATTGTATCAGTAACTATTAAAGAAACTTCAATCTTCTGAACATTGAAACGTAATAAAATTTTGAATTTCCATCCCCCCTCCCGCCCCACCGCACGTAGAAGGCTAGCTACTTGAATGAAAATAAACGCTGTAACAAAGTCGACGAATGTTTTAAAATGTAAGGATGGGCGACTGTTAGTGCCCTTAACTTTTTGTCCCTAAGTTATCAACACCAGTTACCATATTATGACCCATGTGATATACGCTATGGACAGAGGCGGTTGAGAACGGGGTCGACTAGACCATGGCCGAGGGCCCCGCGCTCAAGGGGCCCACCCCCTATAAAAGTATAATTAATACAACATTATTTACAGCAATCATCAGTACAATTCTTAGCTTACAAATCATGAATGTTTTGAAATAAATACGTAATCTGTAGACAGGCGTTACTCCATGTTCAAACAACGTTACGTTACGTGTAATGTTTCTATATGAACTAGTACTAATGTAACGCAACTCAAAAGTGGAAAGATTTCAATTGAACTAGTAAATATAGATTATTCAGGGTCCCCCATTCCTATCGGCTTAGGGCTCCGGGCATCCCTACATCAGGCCCTGGCTATGGCGACATATAGGCCTATAGTCCTATAGCAGATAGATCTACTTTTAAATATTACTCACTTATGAAACATTTATTTGGATGCAAAATGTGGGGATTGTTTATTTTTGACCATTTGTCATTAGTTTGTGAAGAAAAGTTAAAAGGTTTGGCAAAATGTGGTGAATTTCATGAACCAACTCAATGTGCCGCTTTAAGTGGTTCCATGTGTAGACAGCCCCTTGTATAGGTCTCCTAAGTTGAATGCTTCAGCGATAGGCAAACACCTCACAGTTAAACTGAGTGGTCTCGTAAATATGACATTGTTTCACTGATATGAATTTTACGAAAGTGGAAGAACAATTTTGCATAAATAACAAAAGTTTGTATAAGCAATGTGTCGATTTTCCTCGGCTGCATCGGTTAAACATCAAGTTCAATTAGGTCAAAATTACTTTTTGCGAAACTTGCATTTGAATAAATAATGTTCTCATCTAGGAACAATGCTCCCTTTATTAACTTTAATGCATGATTGCCATTATGGTTATAAAAGGGTTCATAATCGATAAAGGTTTCGTTTTTTTTTTGTCCTCCATTATACGGCTGGAAAAGTTAAAATAACTTTTGGGTTTTTATTTGTAAACGGATTTGGTCGGTATTTTTTAACCTTTTTCTTGGCACCATTGTAACGCGATAGTTTGTTTTGCATCTCGGACAAAGGGACTTTTAAAATGTACCTGCCACACTGCGTTCTCGTCAGGCATGACACTAAACAAATTGAATGCGTTAAATCGAACGCTACCCACAAGATGTTACCGAAACATAAGTTTGGGGTCAATGACATGTCTAAGGGAGGATGCTTACTGCCACGTAAATATATTGTCGCTTTTTACCCACACATGTATGCTATTAGCAGTCATCGGTGAATAAGCGAACTGCCCCGACAAGCCTGACTCAGCTTTACTCGAGTCGCTCTCGAACCAATCGCTGGTATCTTCTGTTTGGGAGTTTTCTCGCGTAACCCTTTACCCTCCGTAAATATATGGGTCCCTGCAGGCCACGGGATGCGATGACGGAAGGAGCTTAACCTGACACGTCCCGAGCAATCAAAGGGTTGTTACAAAATTCGAGGCTACGGGCTGTTCATCAAAATGGGACCAGATGGGGGTGCGGCGGTCACGAGGTCCTTGAACGACCGGGCAGACAGACAAATGATGATCGGGAACTATTTTAAAAGTGAATGATGACAGACGAAAACGTTAGTCGCCTTCACCCACCGTCTGATGTATTTTTGGCAGATAGCTGTCATAGCATGAGTCCTACCAAGCTAGCTGTACATGCATCAATGCGTGGGAGCATGTCCATATGCTTGAATTCAACTCCGCGCGAGGAAGAAGGGGAATCCGTTCCACGGCTATGCCAGGTTAAGATGAAATGACAACTGTTTATACAAGCATCCCAAGATGCCAACATCAGGGGAACACATGGATTCTATTCTAGCCGGATGACTCCACTGAAGCGTTTTAAACTTGAATCCCCGATCCGAGGGCGGTTGTTCATCCATGACCCGCAAAGAACCGCCGCTGACCCGCATATAACCCGAAGCTTAGTCAAGCTGCAAATAATATGATATTTTTAAGTGTATAATAGACTAAGAACGCCCGCGGACTAATCTGTGTTTTGTTTTTATTCTTAACCTGTAGAGAGAAAAACAAAAAACAAAAATTAAAAGGGGCTCGACCGCCACTTTTATGGTATTACCAGAACGACAGTATCAATACTACAACAAATACAAACAAGAACTTGTGAAATAGCCAAAACTTTTGGAATGCATAAACCCTGGTATTTTGCGATTGTTGGCTTTAAAATCAAAAGTGATGTTAGCAACGGGTAGAAGACACAGAATCAGGTGTATGAGGCACGACATGGGGGGGGGGGGAGATGTGACAGCCCCTCACAGCACGAAAGTATAGCTACTCAGGTCAAGAATGTCGTCATTAGGGCATTGACACTTTATTTTCTGGGTCATATTTACCCCATGATTTTTTTGCCAATTAGGAGGAAATTCGGGTAAATCCCTTCCACTTCTGCCCTTGTGAAATTTCTTTCCATAACCTCATGCATAGAATTTAAGATACGCGAACATCAAAACTTAAGAAAAAGTTGCTCCGCTGACGATCAGAGTGAGAGATGTATACTTCTTTTCATTCGGGAAGGTTCCGCACGTAAACCTTCATTCTCATTGGTTAAATTCCTTTGAAAGTATAAACCGTTCTTTCTCATTGGTTATACTCAATTACAATTGTTGCAGTTATTGGCAAGGTGATGAGGAAACTTTAACAACAGTAGAAGTTTTCTACAGATACCAAACTTTAAATATTATCTTATCGCCTTGAATCGTTTTTGGCGGGTATTGGCATTGTCTCATATATACAGAACATAAGGAGACCGTCATTATTTTTTGTTCCACATCACTTATTTTAAATTAATCTTTCTCGTGGTCAAGTTGAGAATATGAAAATTGTTTTAAAATTGGTAAATATTGCCTTTATGGATGGTCATTGCATTACTTGATGCACAGTGTTTTATAGATTTTCGAATCTATGATGAAATGCATTCTGCAAACATTTTGCAAGTATATGTGATGTTTAAAAAGTCAAAGGGATGAACGTAAAATAACGAAAAGTCTTAAAAAGGTAGAATCGGTGCTTCAAGTTTCAAAGAAATTTCCGACAGTTTCCAGGAAATTTAAGAAATTCTAGATATTGTAAGACTTTTAAGGATTTAGAGAATTTTAAAGAAAAGTAAGGTTCCTCTGATTTGCTGCAGTGGAAATTAAATTTAAAGAAATTTGAAATGCTTCCTTAGTTACAAACAATAGCCTGATACTATCTTTATGTTGACGTATCAGGCTCTTCCTTTTCTTTATTAGATTTTTTTCTTTTCTATTTGTTTGATTTTACCGTTCTGTAATCTATTAAGTTGCACTCCCCATCTTCCATCTGTTGTAGGGGTATCCACGTTCACGAGCTTTTCTGCCGTGCTTCTAGTGGATACCCTCTGGTCTGTCACTTATTTGTCTTTATGTACATATTAAAGCTATGCTGAATGCAAATAACCGAAATAAAGTTAATGAAACTAAACTGAGGGTTTAAAATCTAAGTTTAAGGAAAAATTTTTCACAAAATCTAAGGGGTTATTGGAGTTAAATTGGATAAAATGGATTGTTATTAGTGGAAGTGGGTGTGGGTGGATGTGGCTGTAGGTGTGAGATAACTTGCTAAAAAGACTGCGCCAAGTATAAAACGTCTTAGCGTTTAGGAAAGCTTGCCATCTGTGTCTTACAGGGAAAATAAACCTCAAATTGAATAATGGCAAGGGAGTGAATTCTGAAGAAGCTACTACAGACATTGTCACTGGAGACTGGTCAATTCAGGTTGACTTGTAGTTAGTCGTTTGTGACGTAACGGAGACAAACATCGAACATTGCGAATTTTATTCTTGAAATTTATTAAAATTATTTTCACTGATAAAATTAAGTATTCAAAGCGTCTGACCAAAGAAGTAATATTTTAGAAACATATTATATAATACATAAAATTTTTCTTCTAGTTTACAAGAAAAAAAACAATGGCCATTAAACATAAGTATGTGCCTACCATAAGTACCATACTGTGTCTGTGTAATGATATCTAAACCTCGATGATCCAATCCTTGAGTTTAAAGTTAATGTATTTAGAAAGGAAAATAAGATCTCTCAAATTTAAATTAGGGCATACTTCATACCCTTATTTAAAAAAAAAATGTTTTTTTACATAACATGACAATAGTTTTGTTACGAAATCGTCAAGTTCTTATCTAACCATGTATATTCAATGTTCATGTTTTAAAACATAAAGAAACATGCTTGTAAGAGAATCAGCGGAGATTTTTAAATTTAGCTAATGTTTCAAAAGTGCATAAGTGTGATTTCACGGGCCTATGTCCTTTAATCATCAGTACCTGTTAATAAAAGGATTCTTTTGTTTGCCTTCTGTTGTCATTGTCACTTTCGTTAAAGTGACCTTATCAATAAACGGAATAAGTAAGTAGTCGTCCTAACTTTTATAAGTTTCTTTTTATTCCCATTAATATTATAATATTGCATATTACGTTTTAAAAAGGGTGTTTAGCAGATGTACACTTTTGATGCTCACTTCGTAAACATGGTTAGCATTTAAACACTGTAGTTTAACAATTGAACGGAGAACGTTTAAGGTTTTGACACCTATGTTTAGAATTCAAACATGCATACCAAGAAGGGCAAAAAAGCGTGTAAAAAACGTACAATTTTGGGAGCAATGTTTTGAGATTGTAATGGTAAATCAAGGAGTTGACATGCATTGATTAAACAATACAGAAACAAAAAAATATTGTCACGTGATTAAAAGAGACATATGAATAAGTATAACAGGGTATACCAATTAAGTTGGGGTGGCTTTAGGTATGTGCCAACGTTTTAAACCTTTTTTTTTTCAAATTAGCCCTATAAATCAATGGTACGCTCCGTGATTTGTCTTTAGAGGGTCATTGATTAATCCTCTTCTATACTTAGTGCAGGAATACATAGTATATTATAATGACACACTGCTTTCGTTTACATTATAGAGATCACTTAGGCAAATATTCTTAAATTTGTTCGAGAATCTGCCTTTCGAGCTTGAAAGCAACACTGTTAACTTTTCAAACAAAATGGGAAGGAGTTGCACCTATTTAAGTAAATTTACTGCTAAGATTGTGGCTGAAGCAAATTTACCCCTGTCTTTATAATATCTCTTAGATTAGACCCCACAAATCAGCACACATACTTCTCTTCGATCTGTCGATATAGCCTGTAAATAAGACTTTAGGCTACACATTGGTCGTCAGTTGTGTACAAAAGGGGGAGTTGTATAGTCTACTAGTCTACTGTAATAAACCTTTTTGCTGTCTCTGCAATCAACATTCTTTACTTTATTGTTTTAGCGTCTCGTGTAAACGATACAGTGTGATGAGTTAATTACTCCGTGTAAAATCTTAACTGAGCATTTCAGAATTTACTAAGGTCTTAAGACATTTGTATCATTACTTTTCACTGCATCAAACCTCGCTCGGCATCATTTCAGCAGCAGATATCGGCGAGCGTGTTGATAGGGAATGGTGCCATTAGTTCGCTGGCGAAGATTTACCGTTCATGAAAGAGCTAAGCTAGACCTTCCGTCACTCAGCCAGCAGTAAATACGTTTCTTTTGTTGAATGTTTACCTAATTGTGAGTTGATTCTTACTTTAATTGGTCATAATTTGTAGCGTATGCTTTGTCCGTGTGGTTAAAGGGTAACGTTTAAAGGGTAGATAATTGCTCAATGGGAATTTTTACGACTGTCAGCGCAAGACTTATCTTGAGTAAATCAGGGTATGCGAAGTCGTACCGCGCGCAGGAGGTACAAAGCCAAATTCCCAAACTGTCGCGAGAGCTGGACAGCGAATTTACGAGCTGAACGGAGGAAGAAAAAGTTCGGGTCGTAAATTTCGATTCCTTACTGCTTCAATCACAAAATCTCGTCTGGTTAGACTATCGCTGACAGGAACTTCAACGGTGAATCTTCCTCGATTGATATTAAATGCCTCAGTCACATGGCTCTATCAAAGGTAATGACAAAGAACGTATATTTGTACCACAACTGGAGTAGATTGGCTGGAAGGACCATTCGTTAATTTTATCCTACAATAATCGCCTTGCAACTACCAAAAGAATTGTTTCCACCTGACATTTCAAGCAAGCTGTCACTCAAGTTTCTTACCCTCTTTTAATGGTTTTCGAACGCATGGTTCCCATTTTATCGTGATTCATTCCAAAATGACCGCTGTCCTGTAAAAAGTTTACTGGAGTAATTTGTTTCAGGATAAATCAATGTCCGCAGTTGTTTAATGTTTCTTGTCTGTTACGGTTTTAGGAAGCCGTAAAACTGAATGATTGTGACCCATTTTCGGAGCTATCGAGTCTATTCGATCGAACATTCAGAAAGTTAAATTGCTCTATATATATTTCGAGACATGTGACTGTTAGATCGAATCAACTTATCGTATTTCTTTCGTAAGAGGGAGTTGATTTAAGCGAAGATCAAATGATCTCACTTCCCGACGTACCGAGGGATGAGTTGATACAGTTATCAATTGAATCGAGACCCGAATTTCCAATTAAGAAATCGCAGTGCGGAGATTTCTTTCTCGGGGATTTTTTAAATTATACTCAAACGTACTTCTCAGCCTACACTTGTTGCAGCTGGCTTTTCATTGGGCGTCAGAATAGGTCCTAAAAGGGGCGCGTACTTCCTGCTTTTCTGGAAATAGAGGAAAAATCAGAGACAGAATTTTTGAAATAGGTTGTAAATGTCTAAAATGTGAAAGGTGGTTATGAGAAGATCAGAATCATGTTGTCTCTCATTACTATCCGTTTCGACTATCGAGAAGGACGTGACAAAACCTACAATACGTTTAGAAGAACGATTTAAGTTGTGCCCTGATCTTACCAAATTGCCCTTCAAAAGGCAACAGTAAAAGTTGTTGCCCGTACCTTTAACCCAGGCCAATGTTAAGTCCTTTGTGAATAGGCCTATATATACTCCAAAACTCTTGCATTTCTTCCCTCAGGCTGAGGAGCTATTCTTTAGCCAGAGAGCCTACAAAGAGACTTTAGGCTCCCCGAATCTCAATATTGCCTCATATTTTAGTACATTTAAATTCAAATATAGGCGGGAATTCTGGGGGACAGGTGGGCGTATTCCCTTACTATTTTGCACACAGTAATAGTTGGCTCTGAGGGCCCTTTATCCCCCCCCCCCCACCCACCCACTTCCACACATTTTCACACAAATCCCAGCTACAAAACGCAAAAATGTAACATGTATCACCTATTTCGATCTCTAGGCTGAACTCACAGTCTGGTCATTTAGTTTAAACAGGGAGTCTGGTTTAAAGTCAGTATTGACCAGTCACCCTTGGAAAAATTATTTCCGAGCCTGAAATTCCCAGTAAATTTTTTCTTTGGTAACATGGTATTCAATACAGGTGAAACTCCTGCGCCTTCGCCACGAAACTTAAACAGTGACCTTGTGTCTGACCTTAAACTTAATTCTATAATCCTAGTCGTTCACGCTCAGTGAAGAAGACTTCCGCTCTTAACTACCCGGAACCGAAGCTGACATTGTGACTGGACAGCACAGACATAAGGGACTTTTCAAGTACAGCCTGCAGAGCCGGACGTATACGGTCCCTCCCTATCAATGTTGTCTGTGAAACCAAGGCAGTGTGAACAAAGTAAACTCTACTGCGCAGAACCATTTGTAGACGTCATCCTTAAGGGAGGATACGCCTTCATGATTGACTAAAATGGGAAGAAGTATTGGTTAAATCACGTCGCAGGTACTTCCTTGGGTTATAACTGTCTTTTCCTCCGCCAGACACTGAAAGCAATGTAGCTATACCAGGGATGACTTATTAGTTGGTTAACAACTCACTGATTGTATCAAAACAACCCACAACAACTTCGATCTTTCCCAGTATATGCATATTCACAAACCAAACCTCAAACGTCATCAGAAAATCACGGACAACCAAGGTTACTACGGATCATCATCCTCTGTTTATAGTTGTAATCTTTTGGTTACACGTCACATAATTTTAACTTTTTTTGGCACTTTCTGGAAATAATGATTGCAACCTGTTGCCCGAACAGACATCGGTTCAAGCAGTTTGACATTCACGAACTGCGGCTCTCCATCCAGAGTAAATGTTCTCTCCACAATCTTCAGATATTGTTTTAAACACAACTGTTTACTAATATACGGGTGATCATCATCAATGGAATGTTCGTAACCTAGATTATGGGCTGAGCCGTTCAGAATTTCAAAATTGTCATAAAGTAGCTCGACTTTTAGTCGGTGATTTTGTCAGAAAAGAATTTGCAAAGAAATACTTTTGAAAGACTTCCATAATAGGATTAATATACTTAGCTGTAGACAGACCTAGGTAATACTATATACCATTTTCAAACTGTTTTGATTAAATAGTATCATATTTGATTCTTGGTATAATGATATGCATTATGCAAGTCTTTCACCTGAAAACGATCGTCGAGCAAACATCACATTTTCAATATGAAACCATACTCCTCTCAGTGACGACAGATAACCCTGTGGGCAGAGACAGGTCGTCGTGATCTTTGTCGAAATTTAAATTGAACACAGTCCTAGAGTGAGTTGTTCAAGTTCCTCCTTAACTGTCAACGCCTACAGAAGACTCTGCAAACAACAATATCTAAAGAAACACGCTCAGTTCTTGTGAACGTTTTTTGACCAAGTCAAAATAGCCTAGAAGCGAAAAAGTGTTTCATATAGGACTCTATGAAGGCCTATAGGCCTATTTATTTTATTCATAGTTTGATTTCTTTCCATTAATTAAAACATCAGTCGTGCATAACTTTTGGGTATAATCCCTTCTATAAAATATGACTTTCGAGCTAAATAAAACCTTTGTTGAATTATTGAGACAATGTTCGAACAGGGAGTTGCTATTTGACAAATAGCATTGAGACAATGTTTTAATTTTTGGAGATTTCAAATTGTGTTACTTGAGTTGTAGTAAACAGGTAGTATGAAACTTTAACAAACACTAAGTTTATTTTAGGTAAAACGTTGTGATTTTGTGAATTTATTTCTTTATGACATTAAGTTTAGACTATTATTTATTCCAATTTAGGGATGTCATAATTTGTGCAAAAATATACTAATTCTAAAGGATGGGATTGACTTGGAAAGGTCATTGTCACATACCCTGCTGTGCCTCAGACTAGTATAAGGTTATAAGCGGGACTACGAAAAGCATTCTCATTCCTTTAGGCTGGACAGACTTTAAAATTGGTCTGACTCGTCAGGCAAAAACTTAGTAGCACTACAAACGTATAAGCTGCACCATCTTTCATCCAGATTTGCCTGTAATGGATCGGGGACTAATGAAAGGAAAGCTTGCTCCCCTTCTTCACTGTATCCCTTTACCCCCAACTTAGGGAATTGACCGCTCGGCTAAACAGGGTGACTTCTAGGCTATATAAATAAGATTCTTCGACATAGGATGGCGCGAAATGCTCGAGGATGGCGCGGAAATTCCTTACGTCCTTCCTGTACAGAGCAACACTTCCTTGTTTTGGTCTTGAGGAACTCAAGCGAGGTTTCAATGTAGGTTATAATTGGCCTATTCGAAGCGTTACGGTGGCCTACCGTCTTTGTCGATTTTAAGCTGCAAAAAACCTTTCGTTACAAGATTTATGGAGCCGGTTCTGAAAAGATAACTTGATATTTTCCGGTGGCGACTCGGCTTTGTTTTTATATCAATTTTCTCATTGATTTTATCATTTTCGAAAGCTTGGCAGGTGTAATGAGATTTCTTGTTGTATTGCACAGGATTCGGAGTTAGTATAGGGGTTGGTTTACGTCATACAGATGTTAAAGGGAAATCGCAGTCACATCTACTTGAATTAAAATACCTTTGTATACTACCGTAACTTTAGAATGGTTCATATATATTTTGACAATATTTTTGTCACTTAGCTATTTGATTTATGCAAAATAAGTGTTTGTTCATATACTTTTTGTAAGAAATAGTTATGTTCTGAAACATCATAAAAGATTCTTGTAAAAGAAATAAGGTGAGATTTGAGAGATTTATCGGATGTCTCTAAATAAGATTCAGTTAACTGTAGTTGCCCTTTAATGCCAGTTTGTAGTTTTGTATTCTGTGCAGCAAATCCAATTAAAGCGATTTCGGAAGTAGAAGGGGAAAAATTAAAACCTGTTTGAGAGAAAAGGGAACATAACAATCGATTTGATTTGCTTTAAATCAAGGTTAAGTTTAATATCTGTACCGATACTGAATACGAGACCTCTAACCGACACTACGTTCCTTAACGTCACATATTGGGTGCATCTTTCTGTACACTGTTCAATAATCTTTGTCACCGGTGAACAGATTTAACCTTATGTTGTTAAGTTGAAGCGCATCTAAGAAATCTGTCTACGATCTGTCAGTACATTCACCATAAGGCTTGAAGATGTGATCCCCCCTGAAAGCGTACCTAAATATGAACTTTAGGCGAAAAGCTGGGATTAGAGAGGAAATCCAACGTCCTCTTTTCGATATCTCATTTACATCTTCAACTATAATGCTACGGCAGACTCGAAATCTTGGATCACGATTTTCACTTGCCGTAACGCTCCCATATTTCGACTTACTCTTGTAAGTTCTTGAAACCTGCCTCTCTGCTCCCGGTTTCCATATTTATTTTTACTGCATATTTAGTTAAAAGCGTCCACGCCTCACATTAATCCTTCCAGGTTGAAAAGCACCCTTTTGTACACGATGAATTTTGTATACAGACTTATCACGACCATCTTGTCAAAGACAAATTACCCTTACGACAACTAATTTTTCACCCAGAATGGGTGACTGTAAACACGCAGGTAAAAGAAAAATGTATTCCAACTCCTAATTTTAGAGGCCTCGTTGGTAACGACAACCGGGCAGAGACGCAGACAGCACGGCGATCGGTAGCTGAGTTTCAGACGGAGAGCCTGGTTGTACCCGTGACATGAATCCGTTTAATTAAAACATTCAAAATACATGGTAACCATGTTTAGAGACTTATAAAAGTTTTAAAGATATTATAGTCTAGTAGAAATGAAAAGAAAAAGAGAAGAAGAGTACGCATTAAACGAAAATGTGCGATATATGTCTGTTTTATGCCCCAACGGGTATGATATACAAACGCGACGAAGCCTGTCAAACAACGAAATAGAGACTCAGATAAATAGCCTGCGTAACTGAAGGAATGTTTGCAAATCACACATTTATTTGGCAAACCATAAATATGCTATTCTGAACTACTTTCTCCTGTGAAAATAAACTGTTTACCAATCACTGTCTTTCTAACTGGAATCTGCGCACTTTAGAATCTTGTTATGTTTTTACTTGGACTTGAACGCGGTGTCCATTGCTTGGTATACAGACTATGTGCTATCGGAGTTTTGTCGTGCCTGCAGTGTAAAGGCCTATATAATCTTATTCTTTGCCGTGCAGGTGAAACTATAACAATCGGATGAAAACATGTACGGGTTCATTTTCTTGTTTTCATTCTTGGGGGAATGTATCCACGAATGTTTTTGATGAAGTTCGTTTATCTTGCGAGTCACAAAGTAAATGAATAGCGGTTTGTTACCTGCCATCAATTTTTCAAATGGGTTCCATTGACACCTCATGTGTAACAAATATGAGGCCTGCGTCGTAGGCATGGACCAGTCGACAAACACATGCTTCATTTATATAGGCTTCGTTGACAGACCCGAAACACATTGTCCAAGCGTGTCTATACCCGTGATTCATTGACAGCGGAATGATAGGTCATGTCGAAAAGTAAATCTGTCAAACCAGAAATTGAAAAATCATTTTCGCTACAAATTTGAGTAAATAATATCCCAGGGCACTGAGGTCCGACGTCAGAAGTAGGCACGTTAGTCTGTGTGTTCACCTTTGTGTAGCGGAGTAATTGAGAGGGGATCCCAAGAGTCTTATAAAGATTGAACTAGAAAGCAATTGATAGGAACTGGAGCTATTCTCCCAGAAGAATTGAGACTACCTTTACACTTGTCGCATGTAGCAAATTTGGTAGTAGAGTGTGGTATTATATGTCCTATATGTAACTGGGACGTTTTTGACGTAGGCCTACATAGAAACCCGTTTGTAAAGAGATGACAGCAAAAAGACGTCTAAACCGTTTTGGTAATGTACCGGTGTATAGTTGGATTAGTTCTGTTGGTGATGCACCGATATACAATTTGAACTTGGACAAATAGGCATGTAGCATAAGCCTATAGCCGCTTGATAGAGCAAACCTTCGAGACGGGTATACTCTGAACTTGTTGCCATGTTGTCTGTACGAAACATCCTATGATGAAAAACATGGAAACTTCCTCACACCCCAAACGTTCCCCAGCAAAACATGATAAGGCACTGCCTCACGTAAGTCCATTGTTTCTCTTTAAGGATACGTTGATCAATGTTTCTTCTCCAAAGAAATAATTTTTCGTTTGTGTATGCCTGTTTACTTTTCCAAATTGCCGCGTGGTTGTAAAGCTACAAGAACCATTTATAGTCATCCTTTGCGCTTCCGGGCCAATCACGGATATATAGCTTAAGAGTTGAACAGTGTTCAAATTTGTTAGCTTTATATAGCGCTATACTGAAGTATAAATCGGTCTTTAATAGGCCTATACGTAGGACTAGCACGTTCTGCTACATGTTTATACGCCATACTAGCACAATGTGCAAGGAGATACGTGTTACTATTTCCGTCGGCGGCTTCCAGTTCAACATTTTCGCTCAAACAGATCCTATGTATAGACAGACGTCACTCGTCACTCGACATGTTGGTGGAAAAAGAACGAAGCTAGCTAGATAAACTTATAAGGTATGACTTTGGTACACATATTGTACGCACGAGGTAGTCTTCGCACTCGCACTTAGACTTAGGGGCATATCCGACCACTACAAATATTTGCCGTCTTCATTTGTGTAAGTTACAATGCCACGCGCTTACCTCACCGAGCGGGCACTTTCTGTTCTGTGACGCCATATGCATAAGATCTGTAACCTGTAGTAGCCTATCTGTTTTACTTGTGAAGGATAGTCCATGCACTGTACAAACACTTGGGTCAATTTGACCCAAAATTGGGTCGGGAGGGAACCGACCAAAATTATTGGGTCAAATAATGACCCAAATAAGGCTTCGTTTGACTCAAATAAGGTTAAAATTTGACCCACAATGTTGGTTCAGTTCCCTCGTGACCCAAGTGTTTTAGAGTGTGTGGAAAAACAGACCTTTTTAGATCGAAATCAAGTTTAATTTGACCCAGCCGGGAATCGAACCTCGAAATACCGAGGCTAGACTTGTTTGCTCTGAATAAAACAGTCTTTGTCCACTCGTAACATCGGTTAATGGGCCTTTTGCTGGTCTGAAACTCATTTAGTGTACTATGAAAAACATGTAGTTCCTGTGGATTTCTAAAATATCCTTAGCAAGTGACTCCATGACAATAAAATAAAAATATTGATCTTGCTCATAGAGAAACCCCGTGTTCTGATTTTAAGCAGTAGAAAGAACGAATAAGTAGATATACCGTATTACATAATAAAAAGGAGTATCCTTTTCGCAGCTTTGAATTGACTCTAAGCTGTTAAAAGAATGGTCCAGATTAGTGGGGGCAGCACAGATTTCAAGATGGGGGTGCTTGGGGCTAAAAGAAATTATTGGGGAAAATCAACCAAACAGCTTAGAAGACATCGCAGGAGAGCGAAGCATTCCTCCTGATGGGGTCTCTGATGGCCCCAAAGCCCCCATGGCTCTAAGGAACGTTAAAAATGTGGGCATTTGAAAGAAGCATGTAGGCCTTACCAGCTTCAAAATGGTGCTCTATGGGCACTTAAAGAGACCACCAAAAATAACAGTTCGAACACTTTTTATACAACAGATTAACTCTAACTAGACCTACCTCTCAATTTTATCATGCAGAGTGGGGGTGAATGAGAAGCCTGGATGGTTGTATGGGGTGCATGGGGGGTTCACACAGTAACATTACTAACCTGCTTTTGTAGAGGAAGTAGCTCTAGGCCTTATTATTTTGCGTGCCCCCAATGGGTGCGCGCCAATCGCCCCGAAAAAAAATCATATTACATTTTATTAGAAACCCAGAATAGTCTCATACTTTGATTGGAGGCTGCATGTTTCTGATATAAATGACTAGCCTAGCTCTGCATATTTTGGGTGATTACCAGATTTATAAGTGGGAGAATGGACGACGAGGGGGTAGGAAAATGTGGGGTTAAGCCAAAGCTCCCTCGTGCGACCTCGCTTCCATTGGTTCAGACCTATATTCATGTGTGATATTTTCAGAAAGAGCTTAATCTCATCATCGTGCTGTCTAGGAGAGTCTTTCATTTCTGCTTATTTCGTAGGTCTGTTCGGTTCTCAAGATATTAGCAGTTACGACATTATTTAAGGAAAGTGAACTTGAAGCAAACCAGTGGCTTTACTTTGATGGCCAATATTTTGTCATTCTTTTGAATACCAAATCCATTGTCATACTCAAATATATGACGTTTTTAAACTATGAATGCATCCTACGTGGGCAATAGCATTCTCCGTAAATGTAAACTTTACATTCCCTTTGGGCAAACTAGCAACCCAAACCAGTCCAAGGTCACAACAATAGCTTGAAAAAGAAAGAAAAGCAAAATATTAATCAACAATGTGAAGCCATGAAACCCCTGATTGTTTCAAGTTTGCCTGTGGTAAGAAAGTGTGACACACCGGTGTTGTAAACTTCGGCTGCTTCTATCTCGAGAACCGAACACAGGAACTAGATGAAAGGTTTTACAGAATACTTGGATTAAACAAAAGTAATTTTGTGTGTGTCAATCATTTACGGTCTTTTTCTGACTATTAAGTGATTCCAAAGTCCCTCTGTCGGTGCAAACTGAATGATTCTAAATTTCAGGAAAGACTAATTGTCCAGCATGTCCCTTTAAGATAACAATTACGAACATTATCCCAAGGTGTGCGCAAATCTGTTGGAAGACTGTTTTCAATAAAAATATGTTCTTTCCTGCATTTATTGACTTATTTTTCGTATCGTACTAATCTCAGTCTTAATTGATTTCCTGCTCTACTTTAACTGAAGATGGAAAGAGGCTTCTTTTATCTTTCTTCCATCAAAAAGAAAAACATAAGAAGCTATTTATTCTTGTCATCCACAGCATAAGAAAACAAGTATAAAATGCTATATACTTGAAGATTTCTTGAATATGGTTTCAATCATTTTGAATGCACCTGCAGTAAGGTAGCTAACATATATACCGTTTATAAGAGGATAGATAACCCTGACTGAATGCCTAGGAATATCCAGGGGCGCAGCTAAGGGTTGGCACTGTGACCGACTTGATATTTGGGGTGGGGGAGATGGATGGTGGAGTGTGTAGACACATTATGTACTTCTTGTGGGCAAACTATTCCCTATTTTTTCGCCCTGAGTGATTGAGTAACTTTTTTCCAACTTAAGGGGAAACTTTTTGCAACCTCAGAGGGAATGTTTCCAATCCCGGCTACCACCTTCCTTGATTCAGAAAGCTGCCTATTTCCCTGGATTTATAGATTATAAATATCCATGTATGAACTATAGATTTAGGCAGCATTAGGGGGCATTATCACCCTGTAAAAGGTAGTCGTTCTCTAGAAGACGATACTGGTTCCTCCTTATCACATCCTAATTAAAATGGAAACCTCCCTTTAACAAGCCAGAGTTAACTTCCTGAATTGAAAAGGAGTTAAGTTTTAACCTCGGAAAAATTGTGTAATATTAGTCGTCTTGTTTCTGAAGCAGTGCCATGCCACTAGGTTTGGTCGCCTTTAAACGTACTCACAGCGAAGAGACAAGTCTTGAGAAAGTGTTCAAATTGGGTATAGTGAGGATGAGGGTTGGGAAGGGGAAGAATGTGTGGGGTGGGGTGGTTGGGGGTTGGGATTTTTTAAAGAGTCTGTCTCGATAAGGTTATCATATAATTAACTTTCTTACATTGGTTAGTTAAAACAAGTATAGGGATAGGGGTTTCCGAGGACTCTTCAGCCCACTCCCTATTAGGAAGGATTCTTGCCTTCTTTGCGGTATCAAGTTCCATACCCCTTCCCAACACTGCGGCTTTAAGTAGATTTATGTGTTGGGTGATGGGACAGCAACCTTAATATGTTATATCAACACACTCGACAGTGAATCATAAAAAAAGTTGGATTTTATAAGCAGTAGTTTGTTCTGAGCATCGTATAATTCTCTAGATTTAATCTTGTCACTGTAAAGTAACTCTTTGTCTGGCATACTTATATATGTTATGATTGGAATGGCTTCGTCACGCGAAGATATACCTAGATATAATTGAAAGCTACATCTTAATATCTCTAGAAGAAGACAGTCAATATATTATGGAATGATAACATTTCTTTGAAAACTGAAATCAAGTTATCTTTATTTAGGTTATAGTTTGTCTGAAAGAAAGTTGGTAAGAATGGTAGATAAAATCACTTGATACTTTTCGAAACATCGTGGAATGACAGAAAACATTTAAATTGATAAAAATTTTTAATACGTGTTAAAATGTGAATTACTTAGCTTCAAAATTGTAAAAGAAATGAAAATATGAAACCTTTGAGTTTTCTTTGGTAAATAAGGAATGTTGAATTGTTCAAATTTTGCAGTTAGTCGCTGAGGCGAAATTACATCTCTTTCATTTAATGCAAAAATCACTGTGAAGCCCGCCCTCTATAGCAACAAACCTTGTATTCCAGGAAGTTCGAATGGAGGATAGAAATTGCTTAGGTTTGGTAATTGCCAAATCGAGATGAGAAAGTTTGTCAATTTTCTATTTTCCATGCTTTGTTTTCTTACCCTGCATTATAATTACTTTTATTGTCACAATGATAGTGGGGAGCTGTTGTTTATACATGATGTACAGGTCACAAAAGTTTATATACAAATTTATGAAAATTTTGCTAAGAAATTATGACTCTGTCACAAAGCCAACTTTAAGCAATAAGGATTAGAAGTAAAGTGAAAGTTTTATGTAGTTTGAACTCTTATTTAGTTTGTACTCTTGCAAGGCTGCTACAAAACTCTCGCCCGCCAGCCCGGGGCAAGCGAAAAAGTCACTCCGGCAAGTGCAGTGTACAATATCGGAACCCCCGGGGAAGTTGTCTTTGCGTTCAAAAATAAAGTAATATATTTTATGAAACTAATGTAAGGATCTGACATTTTGCGTGCAAACAAGTTTACAGTGCCATGGAGTTTGACATAAGCCACAGTGCTATGAGCATAACAATACTGTATAATTAAGAGATCACTTTTCATTTTTTATCATTTTTATTACGAAATATAACATTCGCCTAAAAGGATGTATTTATGAACAATGCATGAAGAGGTTAAAAAGAAAAGAAAAAGAAAAAATGGTCCTTGAACTGTGCAACATGGCGATTGGGGGCTTTCGTATTTATTGTGTAGCTTTGGATTGGGCAAGCTGATATCCACGCGGGCAAGTAAAGTAGACTTAGGAAGGAGGTAACCCTAAGGGCAAATGCTAAAATGAATTTGTGGAAGATTGACTCATAATGTCTGAATTGCAGGAAATGAACCAAAATGACCTCTTGATTCCTTCTACGTTTTAAATAGAAGGAATAGGCTAAAGGCCTAGTCTATTTGAATGCAGTATATCCCTGGTTTTTAACCCTATATACATTGAAAGTTTGGTCCGGGGCAGTCCGAAATTCAGAGTTGGTGAAGCATTTTGATTTACATACATCTCAGCAAGTTCAGACTATGTGTTCAAGCTAAGCTAGTCTGATTTCACAATGAATTTAAGTAAATGGGTGAAAAGTGAGACGTACAGTAGAGTGTAACGGCCATCACACAAGACGTGTATTGACCAGAATATTGGTTTGGGCATTTGAACTACAGGCCTTTGTCTACGAATAGCATGGGAACGCTAGTTTTTGCATATGAGGAGGGCTCTAGATGTTAACTGTCTGGAAACAGGAAACTTGTCCTTTCATGTAAAAATCGGTCAAAACATGTTTCAAGTCAATTTAACAAGGTTGCGATTACTTCAAAAGCAAAATTGATTGTTTTAAAATCACCATGTGGCATGTAATTATCTAACCCCAGCAAACCCAACTTCGCGTAAATACCGCACAAGTAACATGTGACAAAAACTGAGCGCCGCCTTGGAAAACCAACAGCGCATTTAAAGATATGTGAAGTGGCATGGAGAAGAGACAATTTCAGGTGGATGCAGACTTTGCGTCAGAGCAAAGAAATAAAGTCGCGGTTGTTGTCCTCTCGTCAAAGTTTGCAAGGAATGGTGACCTTCTGTTAGAAACTCATCAGCTCCGTAGCACGCATCCGTAACAAAGACGAGTGTTGAGTTACGCGCGATCAAAACTCGATACGTCACGAGTGCAAATTAGCGTGGTACGCATGCTTCGCTTCATTACTGTGAAACCCAGAGTCACGTTAACTTCAAATGAGCATGACCAGGAACTGACTTTTACTCCGCCCTTTCGCAAAAAGTCCTCTAAAGAGTGGTAAAAGAGTTTCATTGGAACGTCAGACTTAATTATATATGGTTTGTAAGTTCTCATTATAACAGTATTCTTTCTTCGGGGTTCCTTAAGTATACTTGCTTTTATCAAAATCTCGAAGGGAATAGAGCCTTCCGATGAATTTAATGGGTTTTCATTTTGCGTCAACAGTTGAACTTAACTCGATGGAACTTATTTGATTTACAGTGCATGCACAACTATTGGCACGCATGCGCCCCAAGATGGAAACGCAAATTAAACGCACCAGTGAAGAGGTCGGTTGTTGGCCTCCCTGATAGAAATTCTTTCTAAAAGTCTACTAGATTGGTCATCTCAGCTGGATAAGTACTGCTTAGTGACGTCAGCTAGTTGAAGTGTATCGGTATATTTGATTCTTACGTTATCAGAGAGCGAGCTGGCGAAATTAAGACAGTCCAAACGATGATACCCACAGATTCCCATCCGACCCCGCCATCCTCCGGTGGGATTCAAACTTTATCCCTGAAATTAGAAGACAATGATTTACACATTGCTTCAGGACGAGAGCGTGATCCAAGATAAAACTACATTTCTAGCACAAATGAGAAATAGATTTACGACGATCTTCATGTAAAGGCTGGGTACAGGAGTATCCCACACTCGTCAGTGAAATTAGGCTTTACCCTAGGGGCGAGTAAATCAATGACTTAGTCTTTGTGTGATAAAAGCAGCCAAGCACCAGGTGAATGGTGCGACATGGCTGGTCTTAATTGGGGACATGTTGAACAAGCAACATGCCGAGTGACAGCTCCGTCAGTGAACAAAGCCAAATAAATTGCAAAACAAGTTGCATTTCTCACGACGTTTCTTGTAATATTTTTCCATGAAGAACTCTGGACAAAGACGCGAGTAGCACTTTTAAAAGTGATAGTGGTCAGTTTTACAACTGCATATTCATAACCAAAAAGTAGGCAGGCCTATGTCTTAATTTAAATACACGATGTGTTCGTTTTCTCACAGGGTGTAACGAACTTTAACATTCCAATAGGTAATGCTTTCACTTTTGGGCTTTTTAGTGTCGTAAATTATCAAATTTATTCATAAAAAGTCGAGACAGATGTCATACAAGGTAATTTCCTCGAATTTTACTTTCATTTTTTCTCTTTATGAAACTCTTTTGCGCTCATCAAGGTTTCCTGTAAGCTTGCCTTCTTTGATCAAAAAATTATTTTCCTATAAAGTTGTTGGTGATCAAGAACCATCGCATCGCAATGGACAATTTCGATTCTCCTTCCTGAGCAAAATAGACCCACACGTTTGTGTTCGCTGTTCCAATGTGAAACAGAAAGCGGACCTGTACCTCCTTGATCACACTGACTTTCAGTCTATATACTCGTGTTTATAACTTCAGATTTCACTCAAACTAAAGGCAGTAGGGACTGTCTTTTCCTTCAAATTACACATGAGAAGGTCCCGTAGACTTTCATGCCCGAGGGTCCCGTCGTATGACGTATTGATATGACATTTGCTAGGAGGTCAACAAGTATTACCCCAAGTGATTGGTTTTAAAGAATAATCGGGAATTGTGTTACCAAATATTGTAAACTTTTCCCCAAATAGCAAGTGTTGGGTTGTACGAAGTGTAATAGTAAGGCAGAAAGGATGTGTCATTGCGTAGGTTTACATTTCCTATCCCCTGACAGGTTGGATCCTTTCGTTGAATACTACATGACCAGGGTGACCCTAATGGTGTTAGCTCTACTTTCAATTGCCACATATCAGCTGTAGCAATCATTCTTCATATGTGAGTACCATGTACCACTGGCCAGGTGAAGAAAAAAAAACTAGTAAAATATTAAACTTACAGTGTGTTGTTGTGACAATGCAAGTAAAAAGTTCGATGTCCGTGTCGTTGTTAGAATGTGGAGTCTGTACAGCAGCTTCAAGAAGCCAAAAGTTACTCAAAAGTTCCGTAAAAGAAAAGTTGTTGTCAGATTTGTCAAGACTGTTCGGCTGCCGACTTTGACGGTGCTAAGAATTTCACCAACACTAAGGCAGCTAAGTACATATGTGAAAATACTAAAATTGGGTAAAGTTCGCTCAAAAACTGTTTGCTAATTGGTTAAACGAGAGGTTGGTAACCCAATTAAGTGGCAAAGATGTACGTTTGCACATACATTGCTTCGCCAAATTTTATCCAATTTCAATATTTTCCCGCACGTACACCCATATGTTGGTAAAGCTTTTACCCAACTATTTTAGAATGTAATGCAACATGCTCGGTATACTAATGCACACATTTTATCACATTGTAAACGCAGCACACAAAGTGAACAGAATAACGGTAGTTTGAAGCGTTTATTACATAATCTATAAACTAACTATGTAAGAGTGGAAACTGAGTATTCCAAATTTTCAAGCGATTCCATGCCGTAAATTTGAAATAATCTGTCGGAGATTAAGACATCGTTTCCAGTTTAGGTTTTCCACTTTGTTTTAAGCTTGGTTAAAACGTCTGCAACGAAGAAAAGAAAAGGAAAAATTACGGATCAAATCTGAACCCCGATACACAGTTGCAGACATATTATAGTTATAAGTTAGGAGGCACATGAGCGAAATTTCACGGAAAATGCCTTTTCTAATTTACATCCGAATTCCCCGTGGACGGACATTCTTGACAAACAGGTGTGTTAAGGGATTCTAAGGAGTCTAGGTGAATAGGGAACTTATCGTTTAAAAGGGCAACGAACGCTTGTCCGTTACCTGATTGTCCTGTCTCCCCGCCACCCGTATTTCACATCTAGCCTACCTTGCCACATGCTTTGACCTTGTTACAATTTCCTGATTTATGAGTTCATCAAGTTTGGGTTCTCCAAGATCAGAGTAATAGCATTTGTCGTACTTAATTTTCTGGGTCACCTGAGAAACTAGCAGCCAGTAACACTAACACACCACCCCGAGAGGGTAATTCGCCTTTCACATCCTGGTGGTCGAAAATGTCTAAAATATGAAAATAATTTCTGCTCTATAATTGAAAATTTTATGCCATACAGTGGTAAGTTGCACCTGAAGTTTTTCAAAGCCTGTTGGGATCATGTTTACAAATCAACTGTTGCACGGTGACATTAAATCACTTTAAAGTGATCAATCTAATAAAACAGAATTTTCTTGACGACTTCATAAACCTCTTGACAAGCTCTGCTAGCAAAAAGAATAAAATGACCATGTCATTGGTTTAGGTGTAAATTGTTTTCCTTTTGGATAATTTAATCGCGATACAATACTTTTAAAAATTATCATTCGACCTTAAAGTGTGAAAGGCGAGGATGGTTCGTGGGAAACCTTGAGGTATAAGAAAACTATACTTTTTAAATGAAGACAAGGGAGTAATATTAAGTAAATGTGAGGACAAATTGTACGTGACAGTTTTCATCACTTAAGCTGCCCATCTGTCCTTTCCAATTACAATCATATTATGCTCCTATGTAGCTTCTTGTCAGTCACATTTGTGGCGAGACCGTTGAGTCCGGTGTTAAACGGTGATCATTACCGTATATTCGATGTCGGTACAAATTCCATATTATTTTACTAAATAATAGGCCTATAGGTTTATTATGGCGTAGGTAAAATTAATCAGAAATTGCCAAAATATGTAACCGATGTAACAACTTATAACACAACAGATGATATACTCCAGTAACACAAAATGACACCGCGATATAATAGCTTCAAGACTCATGAGATAAATTACCATTCAAGTTTTTCGTTATATCTGTACTCATACTGGCTTTTGATTTGTGTACAATACTCTCTTTTTGAAAATATCGGTATCGGATCGATATTAGCCGATACTGGGATTGGAAATATCGAAAAGCCTATCGGGAAACGCCTCTATTGTGCATATTTGTCCAACAATACTGTCCTTATACTAACACTTTCGTAACTTAACTAGTAGGCTACTCATCAAATTACGCAGTAACGGGAGAAGAATGCTGCCCATAACTTTCATTTATAAATATATTATAGGCATTTATATATATATATATATATATATATACACATATATATATACACATATATATATACACACACACACATATATATATATATATATATATATATATATATATATATATATATAGCAACAAATTATTACGGCATGTTATGATATACTAATAATTCTCATATCTTTTCATTCTCTGACTGAATCATTTATCACACTAATATCCCTTAATCGCAAAGAATGACTTATCAAGTCCGTCGGAACTGAGACTGGGGTACATCCACCTCCCAATTATGTTCAGAAACGGAAGATTGTTTTGTCTTAAAATGTCGAAAAGTACCGTCAAAAAATGTCAAAACTCGAGAGTCGAATGGTTCAGCACCCCAATCTTAGAAACCTTCCAACTGCACTGCTTACAGCTGTGAGTTGTCGAACACGGTAACTCTCCTCTTGCAAAAGTGACAGAGCAACAACAATTTGGTTGGGCCTGTATAATTGCTTTGTATTTAATGTATCATTCACCATGTTAATTGTATTTTCGTTGCTTAGTTATACTTTACTTCGGTTATTATAAGATAACTCAGGTCTATAAGAATTACGCTGAAATATTTAAAATTTTGAGAATCGGTGAGACCACACCGGTGTGTGGACAAAGGAATTAGTTGCATGTGAAGCAATGCAACTTAACAATCGGGAGGTTGAAGGTTCGAACCTTGGCGGTTCGGTCAAAGTAAGGGTAGCTTTCATCCGCGAGCAATCTACGGTTTTCAATCCAGCTTAACTGGCCTTTTTAAAGAAACCGAATTCCTACCTGAACTGTAATAGGCTTCCTCCAAATTTGTGATCGCTAACCGTGGTAAAGCAAGTGCCATTTCCTGAATTATACAATTTATCGGCCTATAAACACTTAATTGTGACAATGATTTGGAAGAAAAGCCAAACAGCCGAGGCTTGGAATGCAAAAGATTCGGATTCACTGGAATATCAAAATTGTTTCATAGTATTACGTTTAGACAATGACAGTTAAATAATTCGGATGTGAAACAATGAAAATGTGCCATAATCTTCCTTGCACTTTACAGTTTTTCAGTAAAAAAATCATTCTGTTGATAATTCTGATTTGTCCATCTGTACGATCAGATGGCTATAAGGGATACTCCTTCAAATTTGTTCATTCACAGTGGGTGTAACCAGTTTGACACATCATGTAACCAGGGATTAAGTTATGCGTTATTGCGAAACTTCTCGACCATTTTGAACTATGTTCCTGTATCCTTTCACACCTAGCATCCTTGCACATCAACAACGTTTATCAAAAAAGATCAGTTAGAGTCCTAACGAAGAGCCAAAAAGTGTTGGTTTTCAAAGTCCATCGAAAACTATTCAGTCATGATTTATGGGAAAAACGTGTTGTATCGTTCAGTTGAGTGTAAAGTAGGCATCTCAGTCCTTGTAAATGAACCTAATTATAGGAAACAGTATTGTTGGATCTGATAAGTCTGCCATTCAAACGGTCCACAATCATTTCGAAGCTCGTTCGCGGTAAGCTGCTAATGAGGTCCAACCCCTTATCATCAACCATAAAAAATTTTTCATCTTCCTTTTGCAGCTTTAGCGTAGTTAAAATCATCATTCACCTCTCTATCTTGCTCTCAGAACTAAACAATACATTCAAATTGGCTTGGGATAGCTTCCATTCCTCACTGTTATCTCGACAAGAAACATAAAACATTTGCAAAATGTCGGGTGAATTATGTTAGTCATGGACTAGCAATTCGCTGAGCTTGGATTTTATTTTGGGCTTGTATTTAACTATGTACAGATTGCCAAGGAACTTGTCACTGAAGGTAGCAAGGAACAACATCTGATTACATATGATATTTTATTATTTACTTAAGAACAGGTTGACTTCTGTGTGCAAATAAAAACCACAAGGTAACAAGCGAAAGCAGAACAGAGAACAAAACTGAGCATAAAGGCTTCGAAAACAGAAGAAATGCCTGTTCAGCAAATTAAATAAAATGAGGTTCCATGAAGTCTTGAAAGTGAAAATTTCATGGATAACTTGTACCAGAGAGTTACGTTTCCATTAACTCTTAAAAAGAAATTGTCTACGGAAGCTCTCGAATGTCATGAAAACAGTATAAAACTGTTTTAAAATATTGTATGTTTAGGGGAGGGCACATCAAATTACATTATATTTAGCAACATATAATCTAATGTTTTATAACTGAAATTAAGGCTGCACTGTGTTTCTGTATTAAGGGTCTTTACATTAAATTAGGTGCCTGAAGTAAATTAGGTGTCTGTTGTAAAGGAATTATGACTGCGACGTTGAACATGTGGCTTTTTCGCATCTCCTCTCTTTATAGTTACAGACTATTATTTTCCCCATTTACCAATAACGTTTAAGTTGAGTTATCTAATTGGGACATCTTTCATGTAAAATTATACTTAATTTGTATTGTTAAAACTGTACGAAAGATAAAGCTTGAGATACGATTAAGTCTCCCTTTTCCCCTATAACAAGAAATTTAGTAGCCAGTTTTTCAAATTGTCTCGTTTACTTGAATAAATACTTTTCAAACACACCATTTAACAAGTTAACGAATTTAGGGGAGAAGAGCGTGTTGTCATACATTTTCTTACTGAGAGTATTTGCTTTTTATGAAATATTGAAAATAAATTTTTGACACACAAAAAACGTAAAATAGCAATATTGACCAGAAAAATATAAAGACAGAGTTAAGTTTGAAATCGAAACTGTTGTTATTTTTCAGAAAAGGACACAAAAATTTCCTCTACGGGGCCTTCAGTCTTATATTACAAAAATAGATCCTACAGAGGTTGAAAAGTGAATTTCATTGATTCAGCGTTCATTTCAGTTACTGAGAACAAACTTTGAAATTTCCTATCTTAACCTGAAATATTTGCTTGGGTAATCATTTATGATATCTCTTTTACAACTCACGTTGGATGCTTTTAGATTCCTCTCGAATTCAAAATGTTAACATGACAATGACTTTTTTCTTGCAAAAACATGTGTTGAG
The DNA here is from genome assembly GCA_029531755.1 of Holothuria leucospilota. NCBI lineage: Eukaryota > Metazoa > Echinodermata > Holothuroidea > Aspidochirotida > Holothuriidae > Holothuria > Holothuria leucospilota. The sequence continues at coordinate 52,489,983 of CM055963.1, read as the reverse complement.
GAAAGGGTTTGCATAGTAAAGTCTCTGTAACAAAAAACACCTATCAAATTTTGGGAAAACGTGCAGTGGCTTTAAGAAGAAACAAAGAAAATCAAAATGTTTATCCAAGTAGTACAAGAGTGACACCACAAATAATTACGTAATTTACCATTTGAAATTTAGTACCGGTAGTAAATTTCATCATTTTACGGCCAAGCACATAAACGTTTTATTAATGTGAGAGTTATACGATTGGAAGTAATCCTTTAAACTTTTTGACCAACATTTTGGCAAGTTAAAACTTAAGTTGCATACTAATTCGTTTCATAATTTTAACTTTATTATTTTTCATTTGTTCTCGTCCTCTTTTTTCAATCTTAAAGGGAAAATTTATTTGCCGTAAACAGACTTTCCAAATCTTTAAAACTATGAAATAGCCTATGGACGTAGAATGTCAGGCAATATTAAATAAGGTAGTTCAGTAACTTGATATTTTAAGAAATAGCTCATGACTACTTTGTTCATTTAAACTTTTAAATTTCCAAATGAATCAGCATTAAAACTCATGTAAATACGTAATATTTATGGGAGAAATGTTATTCCTGGAGTTAAAAGGTGAGACTGAAAAAGTGAAGCCTAGTGATGATAAAAGCTGTTTTGTGTCTGTGCGATGCTGATGCACTACAAACACAGTACTTCCCTTTAATCAATACTTTGAATGTTTCAATCAGTCTTTACTCTCTGGCATGAATGTTTATGCTTAAAGGTATTTTTTAAAACTGTTGTGTACTTCTTACCGCCCTTGGGTGCGTATAGGCCACTGCTTATCTGATTCTTTGAAATAAATCCCCCTTGAGTTAGTTAAAAAGTGCCCATGTTACTGAAGTAAAGTTGTATCCACCGTTGGTCGTTCTCTTTGCCCATGAGACATACGTGTACACCTAGCAAGGTAGAGTCATAGGCAGATGGGGGTCATTTTGAAGAAGAAAGTTGGACAATTTTAAAAGCAAAGCCTTCTTTTTTAATTATTGAAGAATGGCTTAGTCCACTCGAAGTGTGTTTTGGCTTTAGTCTTTACGCCTGGTCGAATGAAGACATGCTTTGACGCTTGTTGTTGTTTCAGATAAAACCCCATACTGGTGGCCTCTGAGTTAATTTTTACAATACGATAAATCTTATCACCAATGCTATGAACAGTTACACCTTCCTTGAACGGAAAGAAACCCATTAAAGATTAGGTTAAAATTAACGGGCAGATGAGCAAAGCGATAGCTTGAACATAACGGCCAGTCTTTTATCTATACGACCTCTAACACTCCGCATCGGGACACCCATCCCTCGTAATTTCTGCCAGTTTCACGTCATCTGTGATTATTGAGAAGAATATTACAAGGGGAATGGGCAAATTGTCAATCGTAAGGGATTGCCAAAGTTATGTCATAAAAGACGGTTACTTTTAGGTAAACTTCATCTTTGTTTTTTATGGTAATTTTTAAGATAAAGCAGTTTTTTTTTTTTTGGGGGGGGGGGGAATTATAGTCAAGGTACAAATCGGATATGCAGACAGTGCCTACATTAGGACATGGTAAGGATTTGTAACCAAAAAGGACAGGTCGTGAAAAGGGTTTGTGAAAGATATCAGTCACCACTGAATTCTGTTCTTGCGTTAGTTCTATTCTTCTATTACTTGTTGTGGAATAGTCGACGTACTTCGCTCTCTTATTTCTGGTTTCACAACCAACTAAGATATCTATTAGATTCGGTGATATACCGCACAGCCTGCAAAGACTACTTCTATTACGACTTGGCTCTTTTATGGCCCAAATGACCGACAAATATGAAAGAGATATCAGAAAATGCCGACCAGTATCGAATTTTCCGGTAAAATGACACGAACAATGTCTCCAACGGTGAAATGAGTAAACATGAATACACTGGTTGCGCATTCGTCCCTCATTTGGCTGCTAACATAAAACGGTAGTGATGTTATCTTTCTTAACGAGACTTAAAGGATCGTCCTTGCTTCAGGCCCACTTCACCCTTCATCAAAGACCCGCCAGGCGTATCATCCGCCCACCCTCGGTGTTTCTCGCCCAGTATGACACTTCGCCAAGGAGAGAGAAGGAAGGTTGTCAGTGCACCGGCATGCTCTAAGATAACGAGATCTTTAGCCCGTTTGAGTCTGTTTGAACCAACTATGTTCATTTGGTAAATTAGACAATTAATCTCAGGGCTTTGTTTTCGCATGTCGAAGAAGCTCCAAACCCGACCTCATTAGTGTCAAATTCATTACGTAGACCGTCGATTGTGAATAATAACACGACATAAAAACAATGTGAATTGTAACTGCATGCAAGTCGTTAGCTCAGAACTTGTTGTTTATTTTGATAGTGCATCTGAAAGTCTTAATGGCCGACAAACAGCACATATATCAGCCACCTTATTAACGTCTAACAAAGCAAGTAAAATATTATGAAGGGGGACTCAACTCATCCCTTCGTTTTGTCTTCTTGTGGAGTCAAAACCGTGTCAGTTCGTTATTACAATCAAAAACATAGCTGTCACGAAAAAAGATGGCGTCCTAGCACTAACCAAGAGTCACTCGAGGGTATAGCTTGCCATTTCCGTTTCAAGTGCTTCTCTCTTTCAACTTGTGTAGATATGACATGCGCAATTCAATTTTCGTGGTTGCCTTTCGGACTCTTTCCAACTTTTCTTCTGGAAAAGGGTAATATATGTATGAAGGACGCTTTCTTCGGATAACTTCTCCGAGAGGTTTTCACTAAAATCGGGTGTGTTTCCTACGATTCTCTATGTCATAATTGATTTGATTTTTTCCCCTTGTATTGAAGAGTCTGTGCGTAAAGAGGGTTTGCATTACCTAATAATGCGATCTGTTGGGAATTAAGATATGTTACAACTGAACATCTCGATGGGACTCCTTCAAAATACTCTTCCTCTTTCTTTCGAGAGATACTCTAGCTAGCTCATCTCGAGAGCCTTTTAAGAAGCGATTGAAATTCACGAGAGGGTCACATGAGTGAATCCGTGCATACCGTGGAGCTATCCGCAGTTGCATCCTACTCCCACGAACGCATTCAAGCAGAAAGCGCTTCGCCTGTTGACAGCACTAAACGAGGCGTCCCTGCATCCTTGTCGGGTCTCCTCGAGTGTTTCTACCTTTGCAGTCTGGCTAAGCGTTCGCTAGTCGTTTCTCTTTCCCTATCACCCATCGCTTTCCGTTGGGAACATCGTGAAGGTTTCGAGAGGGAGAACGTGCTGGTAACGAAGAAACTGTATAAAGTTTGTGTCGGCACGAAGTTGTCATTTTCACTCGAGCAGGGAGAGGTGCATATCTTTTCGGATGGTTCACTTTACGCAAATTATATCTTCATTTGCATAAAATTCTCTTTGCGCGAGCAGTGTCGACGCTCTGGCATGCGAACTGCACTTGAAAAAGTGATAGAGCAAACAAGCATATTGTTTTCAACTCACAAAGGCTGTAACGGCGCCCTGGCTGTGATGGATTTAGACGTAACAAAATGTATAGTAATGAATTTAAATGACTTCAAAAACATGCAGATTTTGCAGAACATCACATCACTTGCAAGGGTATACACACATATAAAATTTCAAAACAGAACCCTACAGTTTGCATTCTCAGTTGCAGAAAAAAGGTGTATCTTAAATGCTTAGTAGAGTTTTGTAACTTTTATTATTGTCCTCGGAGGAAATTAAAATTCGATTGGTCGGAAGTATTAGAACCCACTTGTGAGAATGTTTTAAAAAACCCCTTTTTTCATCCTGATTTTGTGGATAAGGGGTGGTCATGGTTACTGTATGTCGGCCAGAAAGTAATTTCTCCATTCAGTATCGATACCTTGATGAGTCGTGGTGGATCAGGGTGGATAACGTTGTGGATAAATTGAATAACTTGGTGGGTCAACTTGGGCACTCTGGTGAATTATTGAGGTTACCGTGGTGAATCAGATTGAGTAGCGCGGTGGTCGGTGTAGGTACCATTGTAGATCAGTGTTGGTAGTGTTGTGGCTCACCAGCTGAGACGTATTTTGCCACATCTACGTCAGGAGATAGGCAAATTGTGAAGAGGGATGATGTAATCTAGCCCCCAGAGCTGTATATCTTTTTTGTTCAGCTAAATTGCTACGAAAAGACAGGAGCGGGAAGTTTAAATTAAGAGGGCGGCAGTCACAGAGAGCAGCTACGAAGGGTAGATGAAGTCTGACAATGAACCCCCCCCCCCCTCTCTCTATAGGTTTCAAATGACGTTATATATCGAATGTATACATGATGGCAATGGTAACATCAATGATACCGCAAAGTAGATAAACGCATGAGAATGAACAATGGACGATGTTACAAACTAGATGGATACAATAACTTATCCCCATCCCTTCAATGGTTTCATCCTTCAACAAATAAAATGAAAGGTATGCAATTAAGTCATCCGAACGACAGACTTGACTGTAGGGGCAGGGTTTATAATATAGACGATAGAGGAAGATACGAAAATATGCAGGACTTCAGTTTTCGACTGTGTGAGAAAATAAATTGTGTTCTTTTCAAGGTATAACCTTATACTACAACAGTTTGAAAAGTTGGGTATGCGCTTCACAATTTTTTGAAATAGTAATTAGTGATACTTTTTAAATCTTCCAAACAAACTGAAAGAATGGGAAGATGTGAGCTGGTGTCGATTTCGTAATAATCGTAGCACCGAGCGGTCTTTTAAAGTCTGTCTTCCCTCTGTGTGATGTATTGTTTTCATTAACTCCCACACACCCAAAAATAATGTTTTACTTTTGAGGCCGCATCCATCATATTATAGCAAACCAGACAGAGCAAACAGCCAACTGCTTGTTCTGCACTTCTTTCCAGGCGGAAAAACGATTGGAAAGTAACGAGGTCTATTTGTATTCATGACTGGGGCGAACAGTTCTTTAATTGATGTATAATAGCAACTAATTGACTTCAGATCGGGGTGTTCAGTATCGACACTTGACATAATGTGCTCAAAGACAACTTATGGAATAAAAAGACATAGAAGGACGAGAAGGCTGGGGTGTGATCAATATTTGTCCGGCTCTTCTCTAATTGCCGCTAATAAATTTAAATGACTAGCGTAAGGGCTTGGGCAAGGTCTGCTCACAGAATGAAAAGTTGTAGGAAACTTTTTTCCGCTTGTTATTCGCAACTATTGGTTTTTCTTGCAAGAGGCACGCGTTGGCAAAGTTTCGTGGTCACGCTCGGCGGAACATGCCCGTGTCTGCGCGTATCCATTACACGGCTATTTGGGTATTTGTCACGAGCTTTGATGGGTTTGAGCCTGATGCGTCGCGGGAGGAATGGCCAACGAATCGGCTGAGGAGAGTGTAGGCTAAGCACTCTCCTCTTCACATAAGTCAAAATCAGGTTTTAGTGGGTAAAGATAAAATCCTTGTGATTGCGAATATTGATGCATAATTATCTAAGTCTTGGTTCACAGTAATGCCCTCAGCAGGCTTTGGGAAGTTAGGCAGGTTTTATGATTACTCAAGCGTTACGGATTTTCTTTTATTTAACATTATTTAGATTTAATTGATTTCTTGCAAGCAGCCCTTTAGCTGTAAGTGCTGGCAATACTATTGTAGACCTATGTATGTTTCAGAGTGAGCATTTAGGCTACCTCTCTCAACTTATCAACCAACGTTAAGTTCGTATCCCAAGTTGAGAAATGTCAATTGGCAACAGATTTGGATACATTTGGATTGGATACATTTTGTAGTATTAAAATAACCTATTTTCACCATATGCCAAATTTGAACCACTTTTCTTATGTGTGGAGCCACTGTGAGGAATGGTAGTCCTATAGGGAGCTGTCACGAGTGCAAGTCAACTATAAACGCAAACCACCTTCTGGAGGACAAACAAACACACGTGGACACTAGGTCATATACCAAAGCAATGTGGTGCGTGGCGCATTGTCCTCCAGAACAACTAGCGCGTCCACTGAATTTGACCTTTTCACTTTTGGTGCAAGCTCCCTATTGTCAGATCGATATACCTGACATGAACATAAATTGATTGACTGTTCAAAATTACTGCAGGCTTGCATTTGCGGGTACAGGGAGGGTGCAACAGGCGAGGGTTACCTCTTATTGACACCTAAAAAGACGATTGACAAATGTTTCCAAATAGTCACTTTTTAGCACTAAATCGATATGCAAAAAACAAGTCGCTATCCTCACAAATTGTTACATTTGTTGCTTGTGTTCATAAACGCTTAGTTGCCTAGGCGACCATTCAGTTGCCCCTCCTATTAAAAACTCCTGAAAATGTCACTGGACTTTCTATTATTGAGGTCGGCGGGGGTGGGGATTAAGTATTCGTAAAGTGTCCTTCGAGTCGGTAGAAGTTAAGCTTGTGATTTACTTGAAATGACGAGGAATCTTTGCACTTTGTCGCTTGTGCCAACGTCTGCTCGAGGTTAGAGATACCGTGTACATGCAACGCATTTTTGTGTTATAATTTAGTATTTCATATAAAGGAGGACAGTATCTAGTAAGAATGATTATATGATGATAGACTGGTGACACTGGCCTTGGTACAATTGAAGCACTAAAAGAAACATTGAAGAATGCAGGGTTGAATATGTCGATGGTTTGCAACATAGAGTTTTATCTAAGACAGCCTAATAGCAGTAACTTTCTTTTTGTTATCAAAATTTGTTAATTCAGATAAAGCTATTGTCAAATACCTCTATGTTTATTGTTGTTACATATCACTCAAGGCTACAATTTGCTTATAATCTTGCGGCTTTGATTCCACCCGAGCTATTAAAGACTGCGTGCCTGTCGTAAATAGTCGTAAACTTTGTATCAATTCATGTTATCTCTGTGTTTCGTTATAATAAGCAGGCTAAAATAGGAGAAAATATTTCGACCGACTTGGTTACATCAATGAGTTGGTTACATAGTATGATTATAGGCTTACAAACGTATGTAATATTGTGCCATCTGTAAAATCGACAACATGCGCTACACGAGATTACAGAAGTTTACAGGTTCAAGCATAATTGGACTGTTCATGTCATTACTTGGGAATATCTCCTACAGGCCTATCGTTAAAAAGTACATGCATTTCTCAGTCGTATCATAAAGCTATTCCGTGGGTTTATGAACTATTAAAGATGTGCTTGAGTTTAACTTTTTTGTCCTCATCAGAGACCTCCAGCCATAGTGGGCTGTACTCCCCCCGCCCCCCGCCTTTTGTCAAGAATAACGGTTCACTGGTATCAAATAGAAAAAAAATAAATCACGGAAGAGGACTTCTTTGATTCACCCCCACCCCTTCTTTGGCACGACGCCCCTGGTCATCTAATATCTCCACATATTTGTGGGAGCATAACGTCACGTTGACATCAGTCCGTACAATTAATTTATCACAGCAACAATGCAGGGATAAATATGAAATAAATATCTTCGAATTTGTCTTCCACTTTTCAAAGATGAACATGGCTAAACACACTTGGGTCACTTGACAGAAAAGGCCAGACAGAAACTTACTCAAATATTTTAGTCAATGAAAGATCCAAACTTGAGTCAATGTGACTCAACTTTGCTTAAATGAGACTCAGTCTGTCTAAAAAGTCGACACTAAAATTACAAGTAGCTGTCTCAAGTGACCCAGGTGTTTCAGGGGTGCTTCATGTAAGTTCACGTAGCTTAAAAGTCGTTGTAAGGTAGTTACAAGTTTATCAATTGTGGACTAGACACGTGCAACAGAATAAGCTACAGAATGTTCTTAATTTTAGAAACGCATAGACATTAAATTCAATTTAGACCTTGAAGGACCATTGTTGTTTTACGACCCTAGGCGACCATGAATGTGGGAGACGCCTATGGCTTATGAATTACAACTTCACTCGGGTGGCGACCAACTCAACAATTAAGATCAAATTTGGTTTCTTTTGAAAGGCCCAGTTCAGATGGGAAAACTGTAGATTACTCAGGGATGAAAAACTCAACTTGCTTTGACCCGGTCGATAATTGAACCTCAAACCTCCCGGTTGCTGAGCTTCATTGATTCATATGCCACCGTCGTTATCCACTCGGCAACAGCACCGGTGGGTTATGTCCTTAGGTTTTGGATAAGTCATTAGATTTTGGGTAAGTCATTATTAGATTTGGGATAAGTCACTGGATTTTGGGTAAATCATTAGATTTAGGATATAAAGTCATTACATTTTCAAGAGTAAGTGCTGCAGAGCAGAGAATGTTCAAAATAAACTTGAAAATTTTCGTTGTGAAAAATACAGCAATTCGCAACATAAACCTACAATTTTTTTGTCTGAAATTGGGTTTCTATAGCACACTGCATTGCGTTTTGATGAAAACATTATCACCTAGAATATTTTTGCATGATTGGAAATCTGTGACACCTTCTGTACATCCTAGGGAATTAACGAAATATGTTAGATCAAGTTGGTCCTTATTTCCTTTGGGAAGGTTTATAAACGCTCTTTTTTGAAGTTTTTTCAAGTCATCGTAATTTTTGTTTCTAGTAGCTAAACAATACAGGATGTATAAAGTTTAGAGAAAATAAGTCTACGCTTCGAGCAAGAGTTGAGGACAAGATGTTATTAAGAAATTGAGAAAAGGACTAAACATTAATCTTTCACACAGGCTCCTCCTCAATACCATCATAGTCATGTGTAGCAGTTTGGCGAATGTTTCCCTCACTGGTAGATAGAGGCAGACGCATAGCCAAGGGGGACGAAGGGGGCAGCCGCTTCCCCCCTCTTGAGCATATTTTTGGTATTTTTCAATGTTTATTTTTACAATATTGCTAGTGTTTTCCCTATTTATATGCGGTAAATAGGTCTGAGACGTGCCATTTTCAGCGATCTGGCAGGCCGGGCGTTTGGGGCCAAAATTTTCTGGCGCTTCGAGCCAACCCATAGTGGCACGGAGCGCTGAGAGTCTGTCTATGAGCTTCCCCCCCCCCCGGACAAAATCCTGGCTACACCCCTGGATAGAGCAGGGATGTAAGTTTTCCGTATTAATACGGAATTCCGTATTTTTAAAAAATCGACTGAGGTCTCCGTATTTCTCACGTATTCCTGTCGTATTTTTGCCGACTGGAAATACGGAAACTAATCTGAAAACATTGGAGGAAGTTTTGTTGAAGTCCAAACAGAAAAATTCGTTCAAATAAGAGCAAACTTAACGGTGTTTCTCTATTACTGCATCATGTACAATGAATATCTGTACCACTCACGCCGATACCAGTTCGATCACTCCGTACTGTGCTGTACGGTGTGGCATGGCAAATTTGCTGCAAGTAACTTGCGGCTCGCCTACCCCGCGGAGCGAACTCTGCTCTGCTCAGCTCCTCAGCTTCCCAAACGAACGGGATGTGACTGAAGAAGGAATATGCCGTAGAGTCTGCTACGTAGGCAACGGCTCGCCCAGCCCGACGTGTCCGTTTCTAAAAAAGCTAAACCAGTACGTACTCCAGTGCACAAGCCATGTAGGATATACTGTACGAGCACTACCTTAAAAGTCGCGCGCGCGCTGGCTTCATGTACGTACGTACGTACGTGTACAATATCGGCGTGCTAGTGTTAAATCAGTAAACATCACCGACGGAGCAAGCTGCTTCGTTGCCGTTTCGCGTTGTATTGGACGATACAAATGCGGTTGCTTCCAGGTGAGAGATAGAAATTTCAGTGATAAATGCTCAAAGAAGGATGTTTATGATCGTTCTTAAAGTATATTTTAGTTGGACCATGGAACTGGCTCCTTGAACTTGGCTACCATCTTAAGATGTGGTACTGTGGTAGCTTACTACAGTACTATGTTAGGATACTGTGCACTTAGGAGGCTAGGCCCACACGTGTAATACACTACAGTATAACCAAATTTACGTGCTGTAAGCTCCTTGTGTTTGCTCTTGTTGGCCTATTTGTACATCATTGAGGTCTGCTGCAACTGTGTAAGGAACAATGGAACTCGACAGAACAGCAGACATTAAGAAGATTGATCAAGGGATCAAGAGTAAATGGAACTGGAAGTGTAAAGAATTAATTTTATTTTTTAATTTTAATTTTTTATTTAACAAAATTACATGTTACATTTGACAGTCTAAGTGAACCAAAAATACCATGAAAGTGGTATTCTCTGGGGCATAACTGTACTTCAGATAATGAATTTACAGTGCTTTATTTTTCATCTCAGCTCCTTCCTGACAGCAAAAATTTTCAAAAGGGTATGGGGACACCCCCTCCCCTTATACCCCACCCCCAGGACGGCGTTCACCCGTACAACCTACTATTTTCAGTATTTTTTTTTACCCTGCACTTACATCCCTGATGATAGAGGGTGGTGCAATGATTAGCATTTTAAGCCTTTATCTCCTAGTTTTGCATTCATATGCGGACATAATTTTTTAAATAATGCTCAAAATTGTTACAATTGTCATATGAAGGTCAAGTTGATAAAATCACATGTAATGGGGAGGTGGGATGAACCATGCGATTGGCGACAAGTCTATTTCAGGTGATTTTATCTCATGTTCCCTTTGATTTTAACTTCGATTCTTCATCATAGGTCACTGCAGGGTCGTATCAGGGTAAACATTGTTTGGTAGAAACAAGCAGATGATTCATGAATTTATCGGAAACCGGATTGTCTTGTCGAATTTCTAAAAGGGAAGCTATTCCGTTTAGGGACAATTTCGTCTGGTAGTTCCCATGACACTACTCCTTGAACCGCACAGTGATACAAGTTGATTTATTTCCGGTATAATGCGTGTCTTCGTGCTTGTTTGATCTAATTATACATGTAGTTCTGTCCTATATAGCTGAAGTGAGATCCCGCCAATGGAACTGGTCAAAATTTGCAATACATTAAGGAAATAAGGAAATATACTGACTGATAGTCCAGTTCATTAGCCTCTAATATTGACATAAATTTAACCTAGCTGTTTCGCAACGTCGCGAAACTACTTCCTGTATCACTGTACGACAGTTTGCAAAAAAAAAAAAAAAAAAAATTACTCATCAAAAGAAGAATTGGAATCAGTTCCGCTATATTTCGGTGCTATGATTGCCAAGTTGAAGAAATCTCCACGTGGACTAGGCTAAAGGAAACTTCCTGTAATGTTCAGTATTGGGTGCTGGAGTCGTCTCCTGACACCTTAACACACGAGACGGGAGTGGGCAAGACAGGCCGTATTCCCTCCTATTCGGGCAGAGAATACGCTTTTTTCCCGGGAAAACTTGTGGTTACGAAATCACTCAAACTTCGGACGAAAAATTCAGCTCCCCTCACTCCTCCCTTCTTTCCCCTACCCTGCGTAAAATTAATAGTAGTCCCATATACGCTTTTGTTCTTAAATCTGGTAAAACAGTGACCGATCATATTAGGCCTAAGATATATTCCAAACTTTCTGAACTTTAACTGACCGATTAGATTAAACATTTCAGAGCTAGGCAATACGCCTACTACTACGCCTACCTTACTTACTGCTTCGAGGACGCGTACCAGTTTTGCCTTCATTGCCAGATTCGTCAGTGCTCCGTTTGAATAAAATTAGTTTGTACTAAAATGAAGAAACTGGAATCATTTTCATGGACAGGATATATATATGCTTCAAAAAAGTTTGTGTAGTTATTGAACCCAAATAAAGCTCATGGATATAACAGCAACTGGCACAAACGAAGGTACTTTCGGCAAAGTGCACAAGAACTTCGTCGGCAGGGGAACCGATTAAAAGGGGGGGGGATGCCGGAGTAAGCGGAGCGATGTCACGTACCGTCCTCGGACGGGATCCGAACGTCCTGCTGTAGATATTATAATGAGTGGTAGCACAAACTATATTATTCTTTTTATCCGAGGAAGGGCAGCTCATCAACTAATGTCAAAGACCGTGATTAAAATGTACCTACCACCTTATTATAACTAAAATCAATAACAAAAGTAGACTACACTAAAATAACAAATTTGTTGGGACAACTTAACTTGGGTTAACTTGCTGCATCGAGCTTTTTAAGTTCCGCAACTAAGTTTCTCCTAATATGCATTTTACTATTAGGAAAAAAATCAGTTGACTTGAAAAATGGCCCATGCAGTAAGTTACCCCAATTTTCTCAAGTTGTCCCAACTTTTGGGGTTTACTACATAGACGTGGCAACACTTTAAACTTTATGACCTTGGCACCCACAGTCATCACCGATGTTGATTGATGACTTGTAGGTGTGTTTACATTTGCATTCATATTAACAATTATGAAGATGCAAGCCTCCATACTTTGGAATGCATTGCCTGAACCTGTGGCCCTTTACCTTGTGATACACAGCGAAAAAAACTAGAACTTGTTTCCCTTTTCTAGACCACATCTAGCAAAACTGGTCGCGAAAGATGTTAGGGTATCTCTGCCCAGTTGCCCCGCGGAGCGGACTCTGTTTGCTCAGCTCCTCAGCTTCCCAAACCATGACTGAACAAGGAATATGCCGTAAAGCCTGCTACGTAAGCAACTGTCCAGTAGGCCTTTATACTTAATTACTCGTTAATGAATAGATTAATTTTCTATAAAGTGACTCACCTATATAGGCCTAGGCTATAGGAATATAATTGAAATGTGGCTTCCCCTGACTGCCTTATCAACGGACAGTCAAATTTAACTTTTTGTTCAGCACCGTTCGAAGCCTCAAAGCAATGGCAGGGGTTTTAGAGTATAGCTGACATGCGCTCAGGCGGAAATATGGCTACAAGACCTAAAAATTAGAACACGATAATTTTTCATTCATGTCGATAAAATAATTGGGTTAAAATAGAGGAACGACTAAAGTTGTCAAATTTAATTCTCTATAACACAAACAGGATGCAAATCAAGAGCCTTATCCTTAATTGCTGACATAAAGGCTTGTATTGAAGCTCTTCGTAGTAAGAATTATTACCGATGCCATCAATGTCACGCTGAGAACATAGTTAAAATCGTAAAATAAATGTTAATGCTTTAAATTGGGCATCACCTTTGATGAATACAATACCAGCATATAAGCCTACGAGAATCCGATTGAAATGTAATTATAGTCGATTAGCACCTGGTCCTTGGGCGGCCACGAGGGACTTTAATAACTGAAATGGCGACTGAGGCTCTTTCAGTACATTGTGCGTATCTCCAGGTGTGAAAGACTTGAGCGATTGGAAGACATACGTGACGTCATATTTGTATGTAATCCGACTATGGCTTCATTTGATTAATATGACATTGCTATTTCCACTGGTGGCTAACAGTGTATACAGAACTAGCAAACAAGGTGACGCAGGGTCGACATGGTAGGAGAAGTGCTCTGTGATTTTCGTGCCTACGAAGCGTTGATGGATCTGGTTTTCACAGCGAAAAGAGTCGATCGTGTGGTCTTCCCGCAGCCAAAAGGGGATAATGGATTGGCGTGTTCCGATTATGTCAGACACGGTAAAATAATGGTTACACATTTCCTCGGCATGAGGAAGCCTGGCCCTGTCCTATCATGACCTTCTTCCACTCTTGGACAAGTTGTCTTTCTTTTCTTAAAAGATTTATGATTCCTCGTTGGGTTTTGTTTGTTTGTTGCCTCTTGTCTAAGGTTCCTCCTCGGAAAGATTTATAATATCTCAAGTCCCGCACGATAGCTTGGTGTACATCGAAAATAAAGAAGGGAGCAGCGGGGAGCGATTTCTGAGCAGAACAAAATAAAGAGCGAGGAACAGGGTCCTGGAAGATGAATGAGAGCTTTCGAGAGGTGGTCGTTCGTTGTGATGTTCGAAGGGTTTATTAGGTTTATGACAGGAAAGACAAATAATTAGTGACGACATGTCGGCATAAATCACCCAAAATGTCAGGCAGATGAGTCGAGTCACCTGCCGATAAAATCTAACGAGAAGAAAGGCTGGAAAACCTTAAAGTTTGTCTCTAATTACCCGTAGGACGTGCAGTAATGAAGCGCACATCATAATTAGCGATCGGCGTAGCGAACTAACTACGGCTGAACGGTGTGACACGGTGGTGTGGGTTGCGACGGAGCGGGAAGGTTAGTGATATGAACGGGCCATCCGAAGGGGACTGAAAAGCTTGTGGGCAAACGAGATATTTGGCATACTTCAGTGCACGAACTAGGAGTAAACAAACATGGCAGCAAAGTCGTATGCTAATGAGGTCAATAAAAAAAAATGCAGGTAAGAAGCAAAACACAGAAAGAGTTGTTGTTTTGTCAGGGTTAAATAGAATATTACCGCAATTGTGGAAGTTAAGACTTAAGATGCGAAATGTTGCCCTTTATTAAATACCCTAATACAACGATTAAGTTATTCATGTCTTTGCACAAGTACATTCTTACAACCTTTGGGTATTTTTTCTCTAGTTGGGTAGTGATGCCACATATTTATTAGTTGGGTAAAAACTGTACCAAATTGGTGAAGTTTTGCCTAAAATGGAATCTGCTTACTCCCACTTTATAGTTTTTTTACCAACTCAGGTCATTTTGGTAACTAATTGAGTTCCTTTTATACAGAACCAACATATATGTGCATAGATGCATGAAACATTTTGTTGAGCAAGAAAAGCATAAAGGGATTTTGACGCAACTCTGGTAATCAAACAGAGAGCCGCCTTTTTCTACATGTGTAAATTAATCACAAAGTAATTAATGAATAAAAATGCATTTTGGCCTAACAAATTAAAATGACCAAAGGTTATCTTGTAAGACCCACACTGCCATCACACATCGGGCTCATTCAACAAATCCTAGACATCTGTGACTGTAGTTGTTTTAGAAGCACAAGCATCATTCTCCAACCCTCATCGTTGATTCAGTGCTAATAAGAGTTAGCTGAAGGAATAGGCCTATGCATGAAGGGTAGATATGCTCACAACTATGTTGAAGAGCGGTGGTCACAGACAAGTAAATTCTCTTGCTTCCTTGGTTGCACCTGACTGCTTCGTTATCCCCTCCACTCTAGTGAACCGTTCATCCATGGAAACCGCTCATCGTCGGTGTAAGGTTTGGCTGTTGACAACTTAAACTAAACTTGGCTGTCATGCCTCGGCCACGGGGACTCCAAAATGTAAACATAAACATGGCCCAATTCGTAGCTGTCAAGGAGTTGGAACACTCGACTAAAAAATTTAACCCACAAGAAAAACCGGGGAGTCATAAATTTGGTGGAAACCGCAGAAAAATTAGGGTACGTGGATAGATCATATATGAAGACGTTTTTCGAATAAATTACAGCCAGTCTGCAGAGCGAGGTAACGTACTTCGGATTGTGTCAATCTCATGTCACTGCGGCCATTAGAAATGATTTAGAGACAAATTTACCTTCTGTGTGGAGGGTATGACGAAAGCCCATTTGCAGACAGAAAACATGTGTTTATCAAGCGTGTTCATCTATCACCATGCCGGTAGTTTCAAATGTTTAGCTTTTTTTCTGTCAGTTGGAATTGCTAGAAATAGAAAATAAATGCGAGGTAAATCTCAGATTCTTTCCCTCTCCGATGGTTTGATCACGGTTCCGACTATAAAGGACTGGACGAAAACATTTATCATGGATGCGTGTAGTTTGGCGGGTTCAAGACAAGAACCATTCATATCCCAACACCGCCCTCTAACGATGAAAATCACGTGTTCACAAACCTACCAGACAGGGAAAGGATTTAAAGGGAGAAAAAAAAAACATTCGCCCCAAGTTTATTTTCAAAAATCTGTATATTTCGCCCACAAGTATTTTTCACTATGTTTCTGTATAAAACCATTGAATACTGAAGGTAAACCAAGGAGTTATTCTGCATGAATTTTACAAATAGCCTTAGTAACAAAAATATTGTTGCATGATTGATAGGAGCCATTCCTGAATTAGGATGACGAGGTACACTAATTAAAATTGAAGGGGGGCTGTATATTCCCTATAAGTCTTTTTTTGTTGCATAAACCATACCAAAATCTTGCGCTTTATTAGATATTTTCGCCTTCCGGCTAGCGCAATTTTTTCCTCACGAGGTTATGGGCAAATGATGTCAATGGACCAATCAACTTCTTGGAAATTGGTCACGCCCCTTACTCCCGAAATGAAAGGTTCTCTACATTTTTTGGTAATTCTGACGCCGGATTATGAAAGAACATGCCAAATATCTCATATCTCATATCTCAGATACTAACGCGTCGGGTAGCGTTTTTTTTTTACAGAACGAATGGGTCCATATCCAATTTTTACCCTAACCTTAACCTTGACCCTAACGTGAGCATTGTTTTTCATTTTTTCGTGATTTCTATGGAAATTTCTGGAAATCGCTCTCATTCGTCCTGGGAAAAATTCCTCCCGAGTGTACCCGATTCTAAAACTATTAGAATCGCCCAAACCTACTTTCAAATGACTCTTACTTCTACTTTGTCCTACTTTTTGAAACTTCCTTCCTACTTACTGCAAATCAGAGGCTGTATTTCTTGAGAAAGCTGAAGAACCTAAGAGTGGACAAAACAATCATGACCTTGTTCTGTAATCCCTTATCCAAAGTGTTCTGTTGTATAACATTATTTGCTACTTTACCAATGCTACAAAAATCGATGTGAAGATGCTCGAGCAATCCAGGAAAGTTGCTCAGAGGGTAACTGGGGTTATACCTTCTTTAGAGTGTTTGTATCAAGAGAGGGTCTGCAATGAGGTGAAACAAATCATGCAAGACCCAACCCAACCCTTGTTTGAGCATTATACTTACAACCGTTCCGGAGTGCGTTTATGTCCACCACGCACACGTAGAGCCTGCTACAGATACTCGTTTGTACCTAACTCTATACATATTTTCAATTCACAAGTATGTAGATAATTTGTCCTATTTGTAAGACTTTCTGCATATTTCTGTATTTTTGTAAGTGCATCGCCTTCTAAGTTCTAATTTAACGATTGTTTTTTCTTGTTCATGTGTTATGACCTGCGAAAGCTAAATTTCCGATTGTGGACAATAAATTCAAATTCAATTCAATTCAATTTTCCTTCTTTTTTCTTGGAAATCCTACTTTCTCCTACTTTTTCCAAGTTCTTTTTTCTCAAAACAAATGCATAAAATATCATTTGTAATTTATTGATAACATTCCTAATGGAATCACATGCTTCTGACAAATATGATAGGTGTCGATGAATCAGAGCCTACAAAAGCACTGTCATGTCTAAATTTGTACCCACAAAATCCTACTTTGTCCTGTTTCTTTGACAATTTCGTTCCTACTTTTATCTTACTTGTCCATCTGAATCCACTTGAAAGCTTGTGTCTATGATTTGGGATTTTATGGTCCTTGAGTATGAAATTCGGAAGAAGGTAGGTCAGCTGTCTCCCTAGGGGATTATTATAGATCCGAAAATTTAGAAGTGTACGCGGCTGCAGTATGGGTCCTTATCAGTGAGACATGGGAAATACCACTTTGCCAGAGTGGCATTATACCCCGACGTAATTTTACTGCTAAGAACCGCCATTCCATATAAGCAATGAAAAATTTAAAACAAGAATAAAATAAACTAACACGTTTTTATCAGTTACCAAAACCAAATCTTGCAATGAGATTTATAGATTAGGCCTAAATTTGCAGATGATATGCATTAAATGGTTTTAAAACACGATTAGTTTAAAAAGTTTACAAATAGTATATTCTCTATAGAAGTCCGATTGCCCCCCCCCCCCTTCATCGTGACCGTCGCCGATTTAGAGGATCTTGCTTCAAAACTGCAGGCCCGTAGCCAGAAAAGGGGGGCGAAAATTTTTCCAGGGGGGCCAGATGTGTACAAATGTATTAAGTCAATGGTAAGATTCAAACTCTCTGGGGGGGGGCAAAAAAATTTCAGGGGGACTTCGCCCCCCTGCCCCCCCCCTTGACTACGGGCCTGCAAAACTAGCTTTAATTGGTCATTCTCTTCAGGTTATGGATTTGAGCATGAAACTGTCACTGTTTTGAGATTTGCTGTGAACTGAAGAAGTAGCCTAACTAGCCAAGCATGTTAATTGCAGAGTTAAAAAGAAATTTGAAAAGCAATTGCACAACAAATATATAGCGAGTTTTATTTCAAAACTAAAAGAAATATGAAGCATTTTAATAATAAACTAAAACTGGAGTTTTTATTCATTAATGGTGATCTCTGACTTACATTCATCGTTGCCAAAGACTGTATATATATAAGCTTACAGAACATAACAAACCTGTCACTTTAATGGACACGATTTTGCAAAGGCAATTTAAGACCTAAAATAGCAGCATTGTTCAAAAACATCCTCCTACTGCAGTGAACTTCATAAACTTAGGAGTAAATTGTAGCAACATGGAGCTATAGCTCCATGTGGCATCTTAGCTTAGAGGAACATTTCCATTGTGTTATAGAAGTCCCGGTCACTTCCCTTTTCCCTCCGTACAGAGAACTTTCTGTTAAAACTGGCTTCATATGGATAGTTCACATATCAGGCTGTCAGGGTGAGTGAACACCCAGTGCGCATAAAACTGTAAAGAACTTACCATGTCTTCTTCATCTCTAAGAGAGCGTAGCCTAACTTCGTAAATAAAGTTTTGAACTAATTGCACTATGGATCCAAAATCGTATGAGGCGGAAGGGAAGGTGCATGCCATGAAGTTTGCCCAGGAATTGGCATATTTTGCCCTGAAATGGACATTGACTGCTGCTGGGTGGGGGAGGGGGCTCTAACCTCAGAACCGTCCCAACGCCATACTCCTATGTAGAAATCCATCATGAGGATTTGTAATTACAACCACTTGTGTGAAAATACATGCAATTCGGGTCAGGCGTAATCGAAATTTAGACATTGAGCCGGTATCTCTATCTCCCCCCCCCCCTTTCAGCTCCAAGGCTGTACGCCTTAGTGATTTCATTTGATGCATATCACTTACAAAGATTTACAGAGAAGTCGCCGTCTCTATTGGAGATTTACAATGCATTATGGGAATTAAGGTAATATCGCACACAATCTTCCCTATAGACTTCGAAGGAAACGAGATTGGATTTGAAGAAAATTTAGGCATAGGCCTTTGTTTCAAGTTTAATCACTTTGGAATTCTCTACCAGCTTCACAGAGAAATTTAAAAATATCAATCAATTTAAAAGTGAGCTAAAAACATTCCTTTACAGGCAGCACTTTAACACTGAGTAATTTATTCTTTCTAAGCTGGTTATTTACTAGTATCTACACGCCAGTTCGTTTGGTTCGCCAATGGGTTCATTTTTTAAATCGAACCCACCCTTGACTTCGAACTCCCTTAGTTTGTCACTATTTACGACTTCTTCCTTCGTCTTAAAATGCAGAAACAGACACTGCTACAAATTAAGCACATTCCATATGAATATTAGGATAACATAATAAGCATGATTACGTCATTATTCCAACACCTCCATTTTCCGCGTGATTCGGAGGCGTGCAGTATCATTGCTTGGAGTACCTTCGCTGTTCAAAACGAGGTTGGGCTGTATATAAGTAATTTTCTTTCTTTTGCACACCCATTTTGGTGTAATAACTGAGCTGGTGCTGTCTGATGTAAATTTTCCTAGGGATGGCCACTATGGTTTTATGTTTATTAATAATATGGCCGCGTAAACAAAAGATGACGTCATGTGACAACGGTCTATTCGAATCCCCTCTTGGAAAATCCTGCCTACGGGCCTGATCTATTTTAAAAAAAATTACTTGCTGCAGTTTATTTTTTAATGTTTTGAGTTCTAAGTTTTAAGTTTGTTATAAGTTTAAGTTTTAAGTCTTTTCTTGTTTTAAACTATTGTAAGCCGCTTTGAAATGTATATGGAGGGCAGGGTATAAATATTTACTTATTTACTTATTATTATCATTTAAACTTGGATATGAAAGTTTAATTGAGGAACGTTTTGGTGTGTTAGGAAGAGGAAATCAGTCACTCGAAGTTTCAGGGACTGAGCTTGAGTATGTTTATGAAGTAATTTCGCGGAATTGGTGTGATGGCACAGCAATAGTTTCAATATGCATTTTATATTACTGATGTCGAGCTCTCTTACTCCGGTGCTCAAGCAAATGGTATAATAGTAAATGCAGCGGCTAATGTGGGATCCTTAGCAACTCTCTGGTCCAAGTCCACGAAATTCAGCCCCAGTCAGTCTAGTTCGACTCCGGAAAACAAAATGGCCACCTGTGATGACTCATACAAAGGACAGGTACATCAGAGGACGTTGCGGTGGAATCGGTACTGACGTTTTCGTACACCGAAGTGTACTCATCAAGAATATTCAAAGTTATTCGTTCCTGCTAAATGCAAAATTTTGTACTCGTATTTATCCTGTTCATCTCTACATGAGAAAAATATAATCAAACTTGTACTCACAGCTAAAGACAATACAACTGTAATCATACTCATTAAGTTGTACTCAAACTTAGTTAAGTCTGATTAATGATGGGCATCCTCTGGCTATTCATAGAAATAGATAGGGTTACACTAACCTTAAGTTTAGGTAAAGTGCCCTACAAACTCAATTGTCGAGTCCATGCAAGGTAAGTGTTAAAGAAAATAGACTATAATTTCAGATGAGGGTCCTTCTACATCAACGGCAACAAAAAATTACAAAGTTGACCTTTTCTCTTTCTAGCTTTTCCAGCGGGCATCTACGCTACACCGGCTTCGGCGTCTGAAAACTCCGCTCTAGCACATGCTCATTCGGTGGCGCTGTCAGACTATCGACGTCAAAACAGCGGCTTTAAAGAACACATGACTTGTAATGGTGGCGGTATGATCATGAACGGAAATAACAAGGTAAGTTCTATTACACAGTACGTCACTCGCACTTAACCTTTTGAAGGCAATAACGCTGTCATCCAAAGAAGCACTGCTTGCACTGTACAAGATTGTTTGTACTATTCTAGGACTGTCTGAGGGCTTCCCATATCACTCCGGGGTCGCAACTCCTTTTGGGAGTGGCTTCAGATTCTCGCCTGCAGTAGAAGCTATTCCGCAGGTCTATTCTCAGAAAGCATTAAAACAATTCAAATGCAGAACCTGGTACCATTTGAATGAGTTAATCATGCAGTTTGTGTGAAGCTCTTCGTGGATGATATGCTCCAGAGCCGCGAAGGTACCATCTTTGTCAAGATGGTATTTATTGAAAACCACACAGTGGAGTAGGTCTATGACAGACCATAGAAATTCCTTGGTCTGAAACTTTTTGGTTCCTCTTACTCACCTCTCCCTTACAGCCGCTTTTCCCCCTGATTCAGTGTGCGGTGGTACCCCTGTCACATCACTCCACTGCTCTGGAACTCTTGAGGGCTGATAAAGGTGTCTCAGCAATGGAGTCAGCTCCATTAACGGGACATACTGACATAGTATTGCCCATTTGAGAATCCTTATCAAATCAGTTATGTGCAAATGACACATTTGTGAATAATTCTTGCTATCCAAACAGTTTTTTGTCTTTGGCATTTGAAGCAATTTCGATAAGAGTCACGAAAAATTAAACAGTTGTAGTTTGTAACTCGAGGAATTTATTCATTTGTACCCGAAACCAATTTTTAGGGGAAATGTGTTAAAATCGAAAAAAAAAATCTTTTCTTTTCCGTTCCCGAGAATTCTGTCTGCCAAGTTCACTGAGTTTTGATATTGTTTGCAGGCGAGGTAATATCTTATTTTTCTTTTCGTTTTATGACTGCCTGACTCATTAATATCAAGCTATGCGCAAACATTCTCGAGGACTATAAAGAGGCGACAACCGTACCGTTTTTGCCTACTCGCATTTACACAGTGGCAAGTGTTGTCATCCAGAAGGTTTTAACTACCGTTAATGAGTATTCCATGTTATGATTATGTTCGCAAGTCTGTCAAGAGAAATGATTAACTTTTACCATCCTCTCGTCCGATGAGAACGGAATTTAGGCAGTTTGATTTATGACAGAGCATGAAGGAATGAAGACGTGAGTCACATGATGCTATGTGTTAGGAAACTTTGCTATGTAAAAAAGCCACCCACTCGTGACGGAAAAGGGCTAGGGGTATGACCCTTCCGTGCCCCTATGCGAACCCTTTACTCTTAGTTGCCTCTTTTCCAATTTCTTCTCTCCAAAACTAAACGTTTTCTACAAATTCTGGTCACACACGTTTGAGGTTATTGTTAAGATGGTGGTGTACTATGTATGTAGGGTACCGATAGAGAATTTGGAATTCATTTACTCGCGGCAAGTTCCACGGGGACAGGGCCATGTCACACCCCCTTTCTAAACATAATATTGGAAACTTACCACCATGGTTTTTCCAGGAGGTTATTGTCCCGAGCATTTAAACAAATGACTGTTTTTAATACCATCTTATATTCTTATCCACTTAGAAACATGATGAAGGATACCATAGGCATGAAGGGCCGAACTGCAGCTCCCGGCCCCATTCTCTTCCTCCCCCATTCGGGTGGAATATTTGTCATCTGCAGGCAAAATACACATTTTTCGGGCAAAATTTTGATATTTTCGCATAAAAAATTACGGTCAAAAGTAAATCCCCCCATAAAATACATACATAAAATAAATGAAAAAATAAAAAAAAATAGAAAATGGAAGTGGCCCCGAACATTTATGACGATTACCAAGCCGGGCCTTTAAGTTAACGTAACACCGGAAGTGGACAAGATCAACCAAGGAATAATTGCATAAAGGTTGGCATTATAAGAGAAATAACAAAACTGACAAACATGCGAAGGCTATTCAGGATAGGGTTCAAATTTCCTTTTTTGGAAGGAGGTGGGGTTTTTCTTTTAGATTACTTGGAAAAACGTAGAAAGTGTACATGATGGAGAATTTTGGGGTCCATATGGGCTATTATCATTCTTTTTCACGATTATTTAGTAGGGGAGGGGAGAGATTTCGTAACATATGGCATTTTCTTCCCCCCTCCCCAACGTCTCTTCTGGGAGCGATTTGGCTGCTTGGAGTGCAAATCGGCAAATCGACCTTCGCCACCTGTATTTTGATTTTTAACGCTGCTATAAGCAGAAAATGAACACGTTCAGGTTAAATTCATCATCATTCAGAATTCAGGTCATTCCTTTAGTATATATCTGTGTCAGGTGGTTTTCTTCGATATTTTTTCTATCCGACAGAAGCTGCCTGTGACACTGTGTACCCCACAGGGCCCACACTCTAGAAACACCCTGGTTATCTTTTACCAGGATCGTAGTCACGGATTAACTTACCATTCCTAGTTCAAAATAACCAAGAAATGTGGGTCAAAATTGACAGATTCTTAATTAATGACTGATTTGAAATCCTGGTTTCCTGTTCATATTCAACCAGACTTCCTTGATCACTTTAACCAGTAAATGGTTGGCTAATCTGTAACTACGATCCTAGTTAAATTTAACCAGGGTATTTGTGGACACAGTGCAGAACTTCGTCATATTAACATTTGTTGGAACTTATTGATGACAATACACATCGTGACCGTGAAACTCACAGAAAACTGACTCATAGACTGTTTTAATTATGTGTGCTAAAAAGAACGTGACTGAGGTTGTCTGCGTTGGCACAATTATATCTTCCAACATAGTAAATAAAGGATAAATTTTGGATGGTCAGAATGTTATAGCTCATATGAGTGTATTTGACATCATATTTTAGCAATGATTTGCTGATTTCTTCGAAGAATGTTATTCTGTAGCCCTGCCTCATAGGCTATAAATTTGCGATTCAACTAAGATAGCATCAATCGCAAGGGGTTTATGCCCAGCTTATCACTCTGTCGCCACGTTTTCTCTAAGCCATTCAGGCCTTATTGATTTCTTCGTGATTTGTAGACTCAACCCTTGAACAAATTCCTGATTTCAATTCCAAATATTCGCTATGAAGCTTTTGTTCTTGACATTCCGCTCTCGTAATCGGATAGGAGTTGCCGACAGCGTGCTAGTGACGAATGTAGAGCGTGTCTTTATGCGAGTACGCCTGCTCTATCATCACCAGGAGATGGAACCGACCTCAACGAATTTTCTTCTTCTTCTCCTCTCTCTCTTATTCGTCCTTTGTACCCACCAGTCTGTCATTTAACCGAATTAACGTGCACATACAGCAGAAATGTACGCACGAGAGTCATGCCTTGTTGATAAAGTCACAGTTTGGGTATCGCACATTCGTAAGGATGCGGTCGCTTTTGTCGACAACGCTTCATGATTATTATTTATGATGCGTGTCCATGATACGCTTTGAACTCTGCTTACGTCACGAATCTGCGGTAAAGCTCTTATACCTAATTCATTTTTCCTCTAATCGGATGATACTCGTGTTGTTTTGCAATGAGATAAATATGTCACGAATCTGCTATCAATAACAGCCCAGTTGTAACTGTTTATAGCGCATCAAATCAATACCAATGAACATTTGATTTTAACGAGCACATAAATCCTCTTCAAACTGGGACCAGAGCTTTTCAGGGATCCTGGTGGACATGTATGCGTAATCGTCTGCTATTTGACTCAAGCGGTTCAATTTCTTATTTCTAATTGACATTTACACTTATTACCTTCCCTAAAGGTCCATAAAAATCTTTCAAAATTTATAACATACTTAAGTCCCGGAACACTACCCACATTATGCTTTTAATGAGTCAATAATTCGAAATCTTGGACCCAATTGTATTTTTAGTAGTTAGTGTATACGTGCGTGTCAACAGTATCAAACATACATACCTCGTTATTCAACAGTAGCTGACGATTTACAGCTTACAAATAATGAGTAAATATAACAGTTGGTCGGTGTCATGTGGCATATGAGGAGGGGGTCTAGGGAGCAGTCCCCTCCCTTCCCCAGCAAAATGATATCGATTTCAGGGCACTGGCACTCTTCTTTCCCGGCAAA
Source organism: Holothuria leucospilota (assembly GCA_029531755.1). Lineage (NCBI taxonomy): Eukaryota > Metazoa > Echinodermata > Holothuroidea > Aspidochirotida > Holothuriidae > Holothuria > Holothuria leucospilota. The sequence continues at coordinate 52,465,119 of CM055963.1, read as the reverse complement.
AGTCATGTAATGACTTCTTGCCAATTTGGAAAAAATTTAGGGCAAACACCTTCTTATCCCCATGTTAGAAGTCATCTCATACACACGATTGGCTTAATAAACTTACAGAAATTAGGTTTCCTATTGGCGTTTTGTTTCCACATTTTGCAATCATTTGTTCCTCATCCAGGCATGTGACCTACTTATTTCTGCTGTCTTTTGCAATCTTCTTTAATCTCATTTCAAGCAGTGGTTGCAAAATTTTCCGATGCGTTGTTTTAATAAGGTTATATCGGTTCACCAAATACCGTTTCTCAAAAGCACGGTAGTCATGTATGCATTCTGCATTCAAGCATGGAGTTCGTATTCCATGAATTTTTGGATCACCTCGTGAACAGAAAGCCTTTGTAATTTCATATGGTATGAACCAGTGCATGTATATTAATTAAGATGTATTCCCATTTCCCGGTTTGTGAAACACCGTTCCTCCGTCTCAAGTTGGAAAAGTGTGACAGAGTTTCCTGTGTTTTAATCTGTTTGACATGACTGTACAAAAAATGTAATCGAACGCTTGAACGGTCTGACATTTCGACGCAAATAATAAAATCACGCCAACGCCCGGACACCCGTCCCATATTGTTTGCGACTATTGGGGTGACTGCTCCCTGCTTCTAGGAGCTCCGACACTAGAACTATCAGTGGCAAACGTTGGCGCTGTAATCCGTACGTGACCCGAGCCCACCGGAATCCCCCGGGGGCACTGTGGCGGTATACGCCCTATCGTTGGCAGTCGAATTACCATTATGGTCGTGCTTCATTGTCTCCGTAAAATGCAATTGAGGCAAGCTTTGAATGAAAATTAATGTACAGTTTTGAGAGCCAATATGCATATGGATTCCATGCAAGCGTCTATTTAACATGCGTGGATTCTCGCACGTCTATCGAGGGGGTCCCTCGCCAGAGCTTCATAAACGGGCGTTTAAAGATTCTGTTGGGATTTGTGTTTGATCTCTCGATTAGGTTTGGGCAATTAATAAATGATCGTAACCATATCACATCTTAAAAAAATTAAAGGCTTCACATGCACGTGAACCGAATCATTTGGAAGGATCCGTCTGTTCCCATTGCAATAACAGGGAATTATTATCAATATAAATGGTAATTAATGGTGGAATTGTCACTCTCATTAAGCGTTCATGACATACACATATCAGTGTTCTACCTGCACTAAAATGAGTCATATGGCCCCACATTAGGGAGTGACTCTTGGGAATATCATTCTGTATTAGGAATGATTTAAACACAATGTTTGGTAGCGGTTCACCGGCATACGGAAAGTTATAAGCTAATAGATGAATCAGCGAATAATGGAAAATAAGTCCGAACTTGCTAAGTCTATTAATATTTTCTTTATGAATCTTTATAAATTTCATTGTTAAAGAAAGACTCCAGGTGCGTCAGTTTCCTTCGATAATACATAAATGTTCAGTTTCCAAAATAATCGTAATTTGTGTGTGGAATGTTTACCCAAGGCTTCCGTTTTATACAGCCTGACGGTTAAGATTACGGAGAGATTCAAGTAACGTTACTAATACATTCATAATTTATTTGCGGACATTAAATTTCGTTTTATTACATTAAAGCTTAAATTGATCATTGGGTATTAATCATTAATTGATTAGTAGGTCCTACACTTATTGATGACGGTTACCGATATTTCGTGCCTAGCGGGTGTGTTCGGGTTTATGCGGATTTACCCGCATGCGCAGGTTCCAGTCATCATGGCGACCTTTATATATATCGGACCGTTTTAAATGCTAGATATTTTTGTGGAAGCCGCTACGTCTGGATGCCGGACGACAAAAAGCAAACATTACCTCTGTGCTACGTCCCTTGATGGGACACACTGACCTGACGTGACCATCCTCACAGCCGTCAGACCATTACATCCTATATAGGTCCGTCATACGTAGCCCCGCTTTAGACTGGCTGAAAAGAATAAATGCCATTCATGATAAAGCAATTTGTACAGTGCAAGCAAAACCTGGCTTGACCGGCCTCAAGAAAGGTATGGCTGATAGCAAAAATATTGAAGGCATAGAAAGGTTATATGGCTTCTCATATAACAACTGACCTTCACAAAAAATGGCAGGATCCAGTTTTGAGCCAAAATATTAACCTGTTTAGCCATCCGACGTGACGTTGTAGTTTACTATATGTATATCACTTTTATCAAATATCGAATTTTTGTTACGTTTTTGTAGCATAGCGTGGTGCCCAGCCTTGCCTTACAATTTGGTGCTTTCACCATGAAGTAGCAGCATTTACTTAAATCGTAACATTAAAATAATTACTTTTTCAGGATTCTAATGTCAGCAACCTCGTTGTTGCACCAACGCCCTCTCTTTCGGCGTATCCACACCCAGCGGCTCCAGCACCTGGTTATGTACCCGTCTACGGTACAACGGGAGGCACTCTTCCTCATCCAATCTGGTCCTCACCAACACATACCACTGGGACAATCAGCTGCGCAGTGGCTGCAGAAAATGCGGCGGCATCAGCCCCAACAGACAGTGCCAACCTGCTCCGACCATCACCCTTGAATTACGGCAAAACGACAATCTCTGGTGTCGGTGCGACTGGCAGTTGCGAATCTAGTTGTGCAACAGGTAATGCACGAAGGCAGTAAGTATCCTAGAATCTTTCACTATTGAACTCGAAAGTTTACTGGCAGTCTTTTTGTTTACTATGACTGCAGTTTTTACAGCGTGTGTGCATGTCTGCGTGTTTATGTGTAGCCCATGTATATACTTGCGTTTATGATGCATACTTTGTGTGAAACGGGCTGTAAACGCGGTGTCTGTAGATAGTACCACGGATTTATCCCCATATCTTGTACATGCATGCTTTATATTGAATACATGGGCCCTATTAGACCATTCACGGTTACGTCACTGGTTGGCATTAGTTAGCACAGAGCATGCGCAAGAACACAGGCGTGCATGTTAGGTTTTGCGCCTGTAAACGCTGGCGCGATTGCACGCAGAACGTAGACGAAACAGAATCTACTTTTTATTGTGACGACAGCGCAAGTGCGTCTTATCAAGTCTTTTGTCAACCAGCCGTGACGTAATTTGTTTGTAAACATGAATGAGTCTATTGTTTTTGACGGAAGTGAAAATTCATTTGAGGTCATAAGGGCTCAAACTCTCACATCCTTACACACTCAAGAATTGTAACTTCGGAGAACCTCATACTTTGCATGCATGAAGCGAAAATATCTTATAGGCTATTTAAATAGATGTCCCAACAATTGTGGAGGTCAAAGGTCATAATGACATCACCAGTGGTCAATTTCTGAAAACTTAAACGATTTCTCAAGAAGAGAAGTAGTTTTATATCTTTTATTTTCATTTGATTGTTTCATATTAAATAAATGAAATTCCATTGTTTATGTCAGGAATGTGGTACCTTTTTCCTATGAAGGACCGTTTTGATAGTCATAATCCAATCGCGGCCCAAAGTACCAGCTTTCCCCATAGAGCGCTGGCCCAGGGGCAAGCGGGATCTGGTGGGTCCAAGGAAAGACTCAGGGTAGGGATTTAAGGTAGACTTGAAAGCTCTGAAACATGTACAAATTAGTCGGCATTAGAATGAAGTATTCATTGACTATCTTTAGATGGCATTGGGGGAACAAGACTAAACATACCTGAAGTATCACCATTTGACCATTTATCTTTTCAAGGCATATAATCCCTTGAATTCATTGCAACTAACACAGTGCACACAAAAATATTTCGTGTAACGGCAGGTAAACATGCGACAGTGCACTAATCTGTTCAAAGATATTCATCCTATCTTTCAAGCAAAGCTGCAAAGTTACCACCCAGTAGTGCAAGGGATCTGTACTTGGTTATGCCTACCCAAGTGGCATATGACTACAATGCACGTTGCTGTGTGTAAAATGTGCAGGGATCTAGTAATATTGTAGTATTGAAATTATGCAGCGTATTTACATAAAATATCCGGAAAAGGGTAAGCAGGATAAATGATGGGTTAAAAACTTGTTAATTAAATTTTAAGCGTTTTGGAATGATATTTTTGAATTGCCTCGCGGGTCGTATAGAATGTTCTGCGGTCCGCGGGCAGGAGGTCCCCAACCCCTGTTTATGTGTAAGTGGGCTAAAGCGTTACAGGCTATGAGGTCACAGGAGGTCAAATTCTGAAAATACACTTCTTTGAGAAGAATACCGTCAATAGATCCCGTACTTTCATATGTGTGTATTGTGGTGAGTGGACTCGGTACGCTACTGTCTTGGTAGAGGTTAAAGGTCATCCAAGGTCGACAGAGGTCACAATGTGAAAAATAGAAAATCTTATAAGAGCACAATATCTGAAAAAGATGGGATCGAAGATCTCACTGTTAGCAAGTAACTGCATGACAGCTTTTAATCTGTTTTCGTTGGTGGAGAAGCAGAGGCCTGCGATGAAGTGAAATCTTAAAGCAATTAAGATTTCTGGTTTAACTTGTTTGATGAGTTCGCATCTATTGATCATCGGTTATGTGGCTTAAAATGAATGATTTGTTTTTTATTTAAACATGTGAACAGAATTTTATTTTGATCACCGGCATAAGAACTTTTTCCCTTTATTTGTATACCCCAAAACACAAATATTATAATTAAACATGGCGGAGCTACTCAATCAAAAATACATGTTGACGAACCAACAATAAAATGAAATAGCCCATAGTAAACAGAGTCAGTTACATCAATGATGAAATTCGTATCTCTGGAAAAAGTTGAAATGGTCCACTATTTCTGGTGAGAAAGTACACTGATTTTATGATATCTATCAGTCTTTCTAGGCAGAATGTTTCCTACGTAGCAGGCTGTACGGCATATTCCTTGTTCAGTCATATCCCTGGCGCAGCTTATATCTTGATAGTTTCCCACGAGATCTCAGGCGGCAAGAACTCAATTATAGTCACTTTGCGTCTCTTGCAAAAAGAAATATGTTTGCCTCTTTCTACACAAACATCAAAACTTTGCAAGAGCAAAAGTTTTTGGTTCCAAAATGGGTGCGATCACGTTTAGACACTTTTAGTGTTTCCTTGTTTTACTTTTCCTCCTTAAAGGCGGGTTCATAGTTCCAACTTTTCATATACTATGAAGCTATAAGAACCATATATGGTGATCCCTTGTCTTCCTGGCCAATCACAGACATAGCTCAGAGTTGAGCAGTGTTCAGCTTTCATAGCTTTATAGCGCTATACTGTAGTATGAACAGGCCTTAACCTGGTTTTAATTTTAAACCCAACCATTTGGAAAAACCGTGACCTCGTCTTTCAAAGAAAGTATCAGGCTATTGAAGGATTATTGTGGGCGATACATGCGTTTGGTACCATGATATGACTTTTACAAAATGTATTTTTTATGATCACCAAGTACCAGCTGGTACAAACGTTTCATGTTTCGTTTTTCGTTTCCTTCTTTCTTAGGTCTGGAGGGGGATGGGAAGTCTCCGACACTTCCGCCAAGAGGTGCAATGCGAATCGTGCAAACATAAGGAAGGCAACAATGACAGACTCTAGCGCCCTCAGTATGTACTATGGTAGCGAGGCTTTTCCTCACCAGAGAGGTTATAGGATCGACACGTCCGCTCAAGCACAGTAGGAGAACATGGTTTCCATGACGACAAGAAGAAAAGGAGATACTTTGGGACAAGAATTAGATTAACGGTGCCAAATGAATAATAAACAACTTTCATTGAACTTTTTGTTATAAGAAACAGAGTTACCTCAATAATTAATTCGCTACGTTTCCATCAGAACGTCTCGAAGAGTGGACTATAAATAAGCAAATGGCGGCCTCTGTAGGAAAATACTGAGCGTGAAAGGCATAAGTAAGGAAGGAAACGTTTGCATGGTTACTTGACTGGGAATAACTTTGTAGCACAGACTGAGGAAGAAATATTACAAAATCAGAAATACTAGAAATGACTGAACATCTTGAAAAACACATCTAGAAGCTGTTTTAAATTATGTTGGAACAAAGTAGGTGCGGATGTGTCGTGAAAAGGGTATCTTAGAGAATTGTGCAACTGAGTTATTGCCAACAGCAAACCTTCGTTAAGAAAACGCCTAAAAATTTTCATCATAAAATGTACTATGGACTAAAAGAGGCTACACTACGTAACTGGCACAGTAGTTAAATTTGACGCCACCTAAAAACATTTGAGTAAAAACAACCTATCATGAATTTTATGAATTTTCTCCGGACAAGTAAACACGGAATTCGGCTCCAAGAATGTTAATATTTTTGCAGAAATCTGTGAATATGTTGAGAGCCCACTGTCACAAACTATTGCAACACCTTGTGTCGACAATGCACAGTAATCTTGTAATGATGAATCGATTCCGGTTGACTTTTCACAGAGCGACCGTAAATGAGACTAACAACTTTGTAAATTCGATACAGTTTCACTATAGTTTCCAAGTGTTACTTTCTTCTTTAGTTTTCCTGCACTGTAAAATGAATGTAAACCGACTGATGTGCGTTATTTTGAAATAGTTTGGCGAAGAAATTATGATCGATTTTCTAGAATGGCTCGTTGGTAGAAACTGTCTATCCCTTTGTTCTTGCACGTAGGTTCATCATCTAAGCACTTCAACAATGAACCATTTACATAGTTAAAATATTTAAAAAAGATAGGAAAGTATGTAACCATTCACTCGACAAGATAGATCATCTATCGCCCTCTGCTGGTAGGCCCTCTGTCAACCTCTATCCAACTCCATTCTCATATTATTATCCAGGTGCAAAAAATGAATCAATGCAGTCGGAACTGGGTGGGGAGGGAGGAGTGGCTGGAGGCTGCAATACCAATTATTTCAAGTTTAAGGACCTTAATAAAAAGTCTTATATAGCTGTGTCTTAAAACAGCCAAAAGTTACTTCAGAAACTTGCCAAAATCCATTTCACCCCTACCCCAAATCCTTCTAATGTTACTACTGGAAGTTGTAATGCTACAGGGAGTTGTAATGTTACAGGGAGTTGTAATGTTACAGGGAGTTGTAATGTTACAGGGAGTTGTAATGTTACAGGGAGTTGTAATGTTACAGGGAGTTGTGATGTTACAGGGAGTTGTAACATCAACTCCCTGGTGATGACAATAACCATTAACATGATGCAAATGCTAAACATGTCTTTTGTCTTTCTAGCATGCATCTCTTGAATGGAAAAGTTTCTGTTTTACTTAGTCCAGAAAAGCTGCTATAGCTAAACTATATAAGAGGTACGTTGTATTTGACTATACCTGTCCGTTGCCAAGGGGTTGAATAAAGAGAGCTGGCTGGGTGTGGGGTTCAGGGGAAAATCCTGATTGGGCCAGTGATAACCACCCATCCCCACCCTCTTAAAAAGTCTGAACCTTGCTCTCTAAATTCCAAAGAGTGAAATTAGGGATGACTCCAAAATTAAGATTGAATATTCACTCTAAAAGAGTGAGAATGACTCTTTTTCGATTGAAAATTTTCACTCCAAATTTAGAGTGATCCCTAATTTCACTCTAAAAGAGTGATTTTCACTCCAAAGATTTTAGAGAGTGGGTATCGTTGTATGTCTGTTTTATGGTCTGATGAACTCATAATTCAATACTTGCGATTTTGTTATGACGGAGATTGTTAATAAACGAGTTCGATATTAAAGAATCCTGGAATTTTGCTGTACCAACATATCGATTCCGCTGTCTTCCAACAGATAAAGATGGGTCATATACATGTTTCTTTCTACAATTAACGTTACTCGATCCAAACTTATTTCGTCCCAAGTTAAAGAGATTTATGCCAAAAAGTAAGTTTTTTTATGAGAATTATGTGTGCTAATAGAAAACGCTAGATGTATGTGAATGGTACAGTGAAAATTCAACCTTTCCCGGCATACATTGTAATTCTGTAATATCGAACTCGCTTCTGTAATTATGCTAAATGGTGTGAAAAGCGAGATTCCACCGAAAAGGGACTTTCCTCGAACCATGACAACCCCTCCCCTTTGCTCTCTACGGATCCGTAATGTTTGAATTATTTTGAGTAGGGCCACGTTTATTTTTAAATGATTCATGGTGATTGGTTAACCGTTAACATCATTTTGGTTATTTACTGCCTTCAATGTTTGTATAGCGTCCTCGTTTCTGTTTTCATGAACCGACATCAATCGATTCCGGAAAAGTCCTGGTGTCGTACAGCTTGTTAATCAAGTTGAATAATGAATACACATGCTGTACTGACTGCTCATAGCCTATCCATCAGACATCGAGGGGACAGGAACGCCTCCCCACAGCTGGAAATATTTTCCCCTAGTAACTTTTCGAGATCATAAATTACTAATTAACATCTTTCGGGCCCTGTGAAAAATATTTCGCCCCCTGGAAGTTATTTTGTTCCCCGTTTCACTCCTTGTCTAGCTACTCGACTGCTGTCGATGCAAAATGATGAAGGAGTGAAAGACTGAGTGACCCGGTCTCCCTCTTCTCCCCCCCCCCCTCCCCCTGAATAAGGTTGTATGAATCAAACATGGAATGAGAACCTTATAAATATAACAATCGGTTTAGAACTCTAAATGTTATTCTCTATTCTGGTTGAGAATACTTAAATGCTTGTCAACTTAGGGAACATTTTTTATCGCCAATCACGTTCGTAAATTGTCTTTTGGATGGCTGACGACGATCGGCAGATTTTACTCGGTTTGGACGTACCAATGCAAAAGAAGTCCTAATAATGCCCATTTCACTTTAAGACTAGAAAAATGTGCCTATACAAAACCTCATGTTCATTTTTATGTCAAATTGCATCTTTTGTAGTCGCTACTTCGGGGCGGGGATGAAAGAGGTGGGTTGGGAACTCTCTTTTCGTCAGATATTGTTTTCGTTTCGTTTGTTGCTACTAGAAAAGCTGAAAATTTTCTTTCTCTGTTCAGAATCAGGAAGATCTCATGTAAGCGTTGTATTTTCCTACAGATTTTCCTGGGAAGGGTGCTGCTCCACTTCCATAGACGTATGGTTTCATGTTAGGGCCCCGCTATTTCAGTAACGTAGTATGTAGGTGGCGTTCGGGGAATTACAACCCCATGGGTAGTTCGAAAAGAAAAAGCATATTATGCTAATCAAACTCTCTGACTGTAAAAGAGTGACATTCACTCTTCGACGATTGCCTACCGTGACCACTCTTTTATTGAGTTGAAATCGACTGAAATTCCACTCTGCTCGGCTTGGAGTGGTAATTCACTCTAAATGAGTGAACATACCACTCAGTGGAGAGTGGAATGTCACTGGAAACAGAGAATGGTCACTGTATCAATCTTTTTGGTAGATTTTCACCCTTTTACATTTAGAGAGAAAGGAAAGAGAAGAGCGGCAGACGAGAATAATTAGGAAGGGAATTTTTGTTAGAAAACTTTTGCTGTGTTTAATGAAGTAAAGCATCATTGAAATGCATGTCAAGCTGCTGTTTTGGCGAGTTTCGTCCCACAAATCGTAGGTGGTAGTGTCATTTTTCATTCCTTTAGGACAACACAAGTGGATTTTTATTGTTTCCAAAGCCTTACTCCTACCATCATCCATCCTCCTCACCTATGCAAATCCCCTTGCATCATCCAAGAGAAATGCCGTAAGTCTGTGAGTCCTATTAATAAGATTGTTACAAAATAAAATAGTAAATGACACAAGGGTGACTTTTGTTTAATGTTTAGTCAGGTCAGTATGCATCCAGTGTCATTTGAAGGTAGTTCAAGTCTTCATTCTACTGCCTCAGTTTGTTTGTAAATATGATTCCCCACCGTTGCCCCTGTACCCTTCAAGAGCCCTAGTCCAGTCCCTTAAGTTGGACTCTGTGCCCTTTGGCCCTTTAAAGAAGCGCTTCGCTTTCCTGCCGCCTCTTCGTTGCCCGCACTCCCACGACAAAATCCTCACTGTATGCGCTTGCAAACTAGTCTTATCTTCACCTGGAGCCAAGTTGATGAATAGAACTTTTTCCTCGAATGCAGCCCTCGACCTCAGCCCTGCCTGTCTATTTGGCCCTTATCCTGCAAAAGTTTGAGGATCAGTGATCTACCATTACTCGGGTCAGGCAATTGTGGAAGGTACCTTAAAGACTCGAGTCATGACTTTTTGCAACATCGTTGTAAAATGATTTCTTTAGACTCTTAAAACTTAAAAGTGTTGTCTAATTTTTACCCATGTGTGGCACGTATGTCTTTGGGAAAAACAGCTACTGAAGTTGGCCAAAAAGTACCCTTGTTGAGTAAATTTTACCCAAATTTGGTCATTTCACCCAGGAGGCACGATACGGTATGTTCAAGGTAACTCCTGCAGCAATGACACGAGACCAAGTATAAAACGTAGCTCGAGAGAAGGTACTATATGTGTCTTTTCCAATGCAGTGGTAGGGATAATCCTTGGAGGTTTTGTTCAAGGAGTTCCTCATTACATTGGTAATTCTATATTCTTTATAAATAATAAAAAAATGTAAGAGATATTGATATTAACTTGTGAAACAATTGCAGATACTATCAGTTGCTGTTTGGGTTTAATATTATAATTCTAGGCTTTGGGTTCTCGTAATACAAAGTAGTTTCTTTTTCTTCAAAAAAAAAAGGAGTAGTTACAAGGAATCGATACATCCATGCCTAGATATGTCCTTAATATTCCGATCGATGTTGCTTATAGCAAGCACGTGACACCTTAAGAAAAACTTTGATACGATTCCGTCACCTTTCCTTCCAACCCTTTCCGTAACGATAGATATGATTGTGTATTATTTGTGAAACTGTTGTGATATGTGAATATTTACATCTGATAGCTTCGTCGTTGTCTCGAAATACAGATTTATTGATAGATATATTAATTTGCATTTGTCTCTTTATATTGCAATTCTTTGTTTTATAGATCGATCCATTTATGGTCGTAATCCGTTGTGGTAATGCGTCTGTGTTGAATAGGTGATTGAGGGGGGGGGTGGTAGGTGAAATATTACATCATCAGACCAAGGTACATATCGGACAGTGTCCAATACAAAACAACCCCCCCCCCCACCTCACACTCACCCACTCTGCAGACGCGGATCCAAGGGGGCTTTCCCGGCCTCCCCCCTTTTCGCCACATCAACAATAACAAATACGTGAAAATTAGCATAATGTTAATCTAGGAGCATATTCAAGGACTGAAGCCCCCCCCCCCACTCTTTCGAAATATCTGGATCCGCGCCCACTCTGTGACATCACCTCCTTCACTCCTAGCCCCGTACTACTTGCCGACCTGGGTGATCGGATCAGGACCCCGTTTAATATAGAGTTACGATCGATCTTGACTGATTTGTATGATATAGGTTCATTACATAATGAATCAAACTTCAGTCTAGCGTAAATCTTTATGAAACAGTACCCTCAATACCATCACCAGGAAATTTAATTTCAACGTCAAGCGAAACGAAATGCATGCATGCAGACACAGGGTATCTTACAGAAGCAAAATGTTTGACATACATTAAGCCTAAGCATACCCGGATAATGTTAAACAAAATGAAAGTTTCCGCTCCCTCCGACAAAGTTCTTCCCCCGTGTAAGTCAAATATTGACTGTTGTCTTTCTGAGACAGAGGAAAGGAGACTGTGCAGAAAAAACAATATTGGGCAAATGGGGAAAACCGGTAAAGTCCACAAAAGCTGAAAGAATTAACCTTAGTAGGATGAATTACAGGCCCATCTTTCGAAATGAACCAAACGTTTCACATTTGTCGGGCCGATGCGCACTGTCTAAGAAGAATTTTTATGACTGGCTAACGCTAACCCTAATCCCTAACTAATCCCTAACCTTAACAAAGGATACAATCGATACAATACAATACCATCAGACAATCCAAATATACCTTACGAGACAGTGCACATCAACTGGGGCGATTTATCTGGTCCTAGGGCGTACACTGATAATTTTAATAAAACGAAAAATACAAAATTTTGCTTCAAGTATATTGAATATTGACTGCTATACCTTGACGGAAGGGCTAAGATGAACAAAGAGCCTGTCAGATCTGATGGTCAAAAACAAAAAGAAGTTTAAGTCAAGACGAATTATAGTTGATGTTCCCCCACCCAAAAGTGCATGTTCTACTTGCCTGATGCCTGATTGGACAATTTGATAATAAATACCATCCCCTTGGAAACTACTTTTAGTTTTGGCATGAATAGATGAAGCGAAACAGAAGTAAAATGAGTTCTCCGGCATCCGGACATCTTTCGAAAACAAAACATACCTTTTGTCATTGACCTATTCTTCGTGTTGAGCTATACACGGAAAATTTGAAGGAAAGTCTAACAGTTAGAAATATACCCGTCAGAGTTTTGCCCTTTGACAAACAAGGGTTGGATGACTGTTATATTTCCGAGGCGGAAGGAAGAACAAAACAGATCAGTTGGATCAGGGAGGTGATAAGACCTCCCTGGTTGGACCAGTTATCAAGAGCGTCTCAACAGCTTCTCGAAAGTGGTAGAATGGGGGCAGGTCCTTGACCTTGACTAGACTGCCTCAAGCGCGAAATGTAAGCCCTAGAAGCGAGGGATCCGGTCCTCGCTTTTAGGACCCTGAAAACTTTGGAGGCCACATGACCAGTGATATAATCATTTTACCACGACTTTAATCCATTAAATGACTGTTTCCACCATTTTCGAGATTGTTTTTATAAATTGAATCAGCTATATTGCAAGCTATAGAATCAGACATGTGCCTACTATTCTTGTTAGGGTTCTACAAAATGTAGGAGGGGAAATGCCTTCCACTGTCAAAAGGGGAGTTGTTCCCCAGGCCCCTCGTCCCCCACCTGTAGACGAACGTGCCAATTATAACTGATCGGAATCCTATCAATGCGAATCAATCCGTCCCTGACATTTACCCCACCCAGTTAATAATGCTTGCCTGATTGGACAATCTGATCATACGTATTAAGTCAGGAAAAACTCAGTCTTTTTTCGACATCGAGCGAAACGAAAAGTGAAATTAGGGCGTCGACGAGGCATCGAAAACAAAACGTGTAACATCAAACTGTTCTTAGCTTAAGGATGTCATCCTGATAATTTCAAGTAAAATATGTTTCCTCCGAAACAGTTAAATTATGGTTGTTATTTTGCAGAGAGGGTAGAGAGATGGGGAGCAAATGAACAGATCTGCATTTTGAACAAGTTAAAAAAAAACAATTGGACGTGTATTACCCCTGCTAAGCAGTTAGCTGAATGCACTCGAAATACTATGTGCGTTCAACAGCGGTACATATCCATATTCAACTGAATGAACAAAATATAAACACGTTTCATATGACATCACATTAGAAGAGAATTATTTTATCATTTGTATCGTGCAAATGGATGTGTTGTCCAATTTGTTAGCACAACTCTTTTCCTTCCTTTATAAAACAAATGTCCTCATATTAAAGTTAACCATGTAGTTTAGTTCCTTTAATCTCGCAAAGGGTCAATCATGCGCTTAGTATACTATTAATTATTATTACGTTCGAGGGCAAATTCAGTCATCAAACATGTATGTAAGAAAAAACGTGAAAATGCTAAGTTCAAGTATGGTTCCTTTAAATCATGCACTTTTTTGCTACTAAATAATAGTTTTAGCAAAAGAGGTATTAACTGTGATATACAATCACGTACGTGTCATGTGTGCATTGCCATAGAGCACTGGATATTATGAGGGTGCATGGGGAGGAGCCAGTTTTTGCTCGAGGAATAATGCTCGCGCTTCTCCAGTAATCTGCTCGAAGTTCTGGTTTGCACGAACTCCAGGAGATGTTGCAACCTCCCTTCCTCCACTGGCATCAGGGGCGGTTTTATACGGGGATAGGGGTTTGGAGGCGTCCCTAAAAAGTACCTTCTAGCCTGCCTCCCCCCCCCCGAATTGTGCAAGTTTTACATAAGGTGTTACGTTATGAAGACATAGATAAGCTTGTAAAATATTCACCTTGAAACTCATTTGGGTCAAACTAATTTTTTTGTTCAGCTACAGAATGTTTAGGTACATCTTAAAGGTTAGATAAGTGCCATTTCGGGTAATCTGGGAGGCATATTTGACAAAACTTTTCTTGGTAAACTACGCGCCAACAAGGCTGGCACTCCTCGTAGATAGTTCCACGTAGCCCCCACCTCGGGCTGTTACGCCTGTGATTATCATGCAAGGGCCTACTTGTGAACAGAAAAAGAAGAGATCTCATAGGTACAACTGATGTTTCAATGTAAGCAGAGGCGTCGTGCCCCTGGGGGCCCGCCCCCCCCCCAGTTTCTGTCAACAGTAACATTTCACTGACATCAAATAAAAATGTTAGTCACGGAGGACGCTTTTAGTGACACCCCATTTATTGATTTTTATTGATTTTTTGTTGGGGGACACCTCTGAAAATAAGTTTTAAACCCTGATAATGCTGCTTTCACATTCATGTTTCCCTTGCCATGGCCAGAGACGCATTGACGCATTGAAGAGAATAGTGTTAAGTATGTGTGTGTGGGGGGGGGGGAGGGGAGATTCTTAACGTCGTTTAGACTTTTCATAATATCGGTACATTTACAGACTACAAACTCTCGCTGATGATGTAAAGCGGAGCCGTCACAGACATTAATTCCAGAATCACTCAGTCTTAAACAAAGTTATTACCTTGAACTTATCGGCCAGAATTTTGAGCAAAATGAAATAGGGCCTATTTGTAGAAAAACCGTTACATGGTGTAAATTCTTTTCAACGTTTGACGGCAATCATTCACTTTTTCAAATCTACAATTCATGCATCTGTGTACGAAAAAAAGTTTCTCGTCTCCTTAAAAAGAGAAATTGCCTCAAGTTTTATACTGAGTAGGTTAATATAGCAACGCTGAAATGATCACTGTGATCAAAAGCTGAAAGATGAGTAATACAAAGTTATTATTTACAAGAAAATAAAACTTTCACAATGCGTTTACTAATTGGTGTTTTTTTTTCTTTTTTCTGGTTGTTTTATTTATTTATTTTTTGTATTGCATGTTTTCTATTAAATACAGTTTTGGCCTCTGTCAGTACTTTCATAAACCCTTTAATATAATCACTTATTACCGTATACTACATTTAGTATATAAGACCGAAAAAATAAATCAGGACGAAACGGGGTCGTTTTCCAAGATCATCTTCATATTTTATTTTAAAAGGTAACAAAACCACTTCAACTGACTTGTACAAATTATTGCGCGGTTACTTTCAAAGCAAATTGCACCCTCAAAGAAAAATATTCGTATCCCCCCTCATGCACAAGATTTTATGTAGGTTAGTTTGTTATGAAGATAAGCGCATAAAGCACCATTGCACATTAATGGTTCCAACTGCTTACAGACATGAATTTGGTCTTTCCCATTTTTTTGGCGGGGGGGGGGGGTATGCGTGTTGCCTGTTAAATACAGTTTTTCATCTGTCAACGCTTTCATAAAACCTGTCAGTATCACTACTTTTTTCTTCATTGACTAAGACAAAGAGAAAACTAAGGAAGAAACGCTGAGCCATATCTTTCACGACTTTCTTTGCATTTTAAGTTTAAAAGAAAACAGATCTACTTAGATTGAGTGGTACAAATAATTTCACAGTTATTCTTGTAGTAACTCAAATTGTAGGACGGTAATTCCAACGTTTAATAACAAACAATGCAGGAAGCTATACAGAAGGTAGTTGGACTAATGTATTTGAGTTTGCAAGCTTTGAAACATTAGAGATTTTAAATCTTTAGACTTGAGGTTTTGTTTACAATCTTGTTTAACAGCCAAAGAACATCACATCATGGGGTACGACGCAGGAGGCTGAATTCTGCAACCCCCTCTCACCCGAGTTCGGGCAAATCCTATTTCTCGGGCAAAGTTTTTGAGAAAATGGGGCAATTTTCTTGGGCAAACTGCCATTCTCGGGCAAAAGCAGCTCCCTCCCTCCCTCCTTCACCGAGTAAAAAATATCCATACGCCTATAATAAATATTTCCTGAATACTTCAACTTATCATCTGACCTGGGGTTCAAGGAACAGGCTAAGCTCAAATCAAGTTTTGATATGTTACGAGGGTACTTATTCTAAGCATTCTGGTGAAATTTGCATGGAAATCCGATGTGTGGTTCTTAAGATATTAGCAGTTAAGTTGTTGCATTTTCAACACAAAGTAAACTTGAAGCAAGCACATATGACGTCATAGCCTCACATTTATGAGCTTTTGGTTTATTCTAAACTTTACAGCCAATTTTCTCCTCCACAATACCATGTTATCGGAATGTGATTGTATGAGAGGCATGAATCTTTTACAAACTTGACAATATTTATGGGGCTATCGTTTCCCTATTAACTTCAAGGTCAGTACAACAGACTAAAAAACAAAGGAAACAAAACATGTCTCATTAATGTGAGGAAGTAATGTAACCCTGTTTGCCTCAAGCTCACTTTGGATCAAAATGTAGTAACTTCATTTGCTGATATCTCGAGTAGTACATGTCCGATTTGAATGTAAGTTTCACCAACTTGCGTAGATTTAGTCTCTCTTTTACATATGGAAATTATTTTTTTTTGCTAAAACCCTTCCTTTAAGTAAACAAGCGAGTGTTAAGGAAATCCGGCTACACACAAAACTACATGTAGGTGAACCAAAGAGGTCAAACAAACACTGAAAATAAAACAACTCTTTGCTCGAAAAACACCCATTTCTTTTCAAGCAAATTAAAGAGAAAGTTTCGAAGCAACCCTTGCGAAACCTTTAAAAATTAGTCTAACCAGGGAGTCACCACCATGGATGACCTGGTTTTCATTTTTTACTTTTGGTTGACCCACTGTGAAAGTTTCTTCGTTAGCACTAATTGTTCTTCATTTGTTTATCTGCAAATTAATTGAACATAACGTTGTTATATAATTCTTCCATGGTCTACTGAAAGTCTCTCAGGTTATTCTGCTTAGACTTTCTTTTTGAAGGATCTACATTTGCTTGCCTAAGAGATATTCAAGCAAACACGTCCATTTGTTCAAGATGCTGGCTCAGTGATTGAAAGATGAATTATTTGACAAACTCTCGAATCACACGTGAGCTCGATTATAAGCCACGAATAATTAATGTTTAAGTGGGACTTTAAGAAATAACCCGAGGCTAGCCTTCCGTCATACTTAGAGCACCATGATGATGATGACCTTTGTGCAAGTTGACCTACTTGAGAGGTAATTAAGTTAAAGTCACAGTCTCGGACAAAGCAGATCAATCAGTTTGATATGCTTGTTTCATTTCCTCTTTGTTTGCTATGAAGATTGAAAGACGGATATCACTCAGTTACACTGCAAATATTCCTGAAAATATATGAAGCCTGTGGCACTCTAAGATGCTATGAAGCTTACGATAAAAAGTAACGAAATTATATAACCCATGAACGACCATCGTGTATAATGTCCGAAATGACCTTTGGTAAACTTTACCTCAGGTGACTGTGGAACAAGAATAGAATTCGGAGCGAAAGACCCAATTATTGGACCATAAAAATATAACAACAAGTATCTTAGCTGTCTGAGATCGGGCCCTACGGGCCCCACACTTAAGTTTAGAAGCTGCATAAAAGTGGATCATGATAACAGGGTAACAAATTTTGCGCCAGTTATCTCTTTGCTTTATTCCTACGCCATGTCAAATTGGCCAGTTGGCGTTCTATGTAATTACGTACCACGTGTACGCAAAATGGAGAATTACTCCATGCAAATGGTCAATGATTACGGGTACGGATCCCAGTTCGTGAATACAGAAACGGGTCCAAGTTTATTATTACGGCTACAGGTCAAACCCTTAGTCAAGGAGGGGGTGGACAGTGGGAAATAAAAAATTATGGCTCCTTAAAAATTTAAATTATAAGTGCCGAATGCATTTTAGTATATAACCCCAGAAATATTTCTCCCCCTGGAAGCTGTCTCACCCCTTTAGCATCTTGTGTCGGGCCTGGTACTGGTACGGCAAAGTCAACGTGTATGAACGTATGAACAAAGTCAACGAGTACGCGTATGAGCAAAGTCAACGAGTACGCGTATGAGTATGGGTAGTGGTACCCCAGCACAGTTATATAGTCAACATAGTTTATCGCCAGTCCTGAGGCACTTTCCCAAAGGTCACGGTGGGGTGGAGGATCCTTGTTCTACACCACTAGTCGACAGACGAAAGCTCAACCTATATACTGAAGGCTTGAAGCAGACGACGTAGTAAGTTGGACAACTTTCTGAGTCTGGTGCATAGAAACCCTTTCTTACACCACCGATTAACGAAACCCCATTAGCACCCCTTCAAAAAGATTTGCCGAATAAGCACTTGAGCAGTTGAGTCACCAAATAATTTGGAAGCGGTTTCACCGGTGGTTTGACCAGGGAAATACCTTTGGAATGCAGGAAGTGACTTCTATACCACCAGATCACCAAGACAACAAATTCAGGGCCGTAGCGAGCGGGGGGGGGGTGTCACACACCCCCAATATTTGGTCGCCGTCGGCAAATTTTCGGTCTGTCGACAAAAAGGGGAGAGGGTAAGGAAAAGAAGAGGAAAAAAGGAGAGGAGTAAAAGAAAAGAGGAGGAAAAGAAGAGAGAAGAAGTGAAAGGAAAGGGAAGGGAAGGGAGTGAAAGGGAAGACGGAGAATGAAAAGAAAAAAAAAAGAAAGAGAGAACGGGAGCGCGAGGGCAGTCTGTTATCGGCTATTTCAATTTTCGGCTCTTCAACTAATTGGCCCATTCAAGTTGAAGACCCGTCGGCAAATTGATTATGCATGTGACAGCCGTCGGTGTAATTGGACGAGTGACTGAGTTCGTCGGCAACTCGGGGAAAGAAAAGGAATTAAAGGATTCCGTATAGACGCACTATTTAGGGTCATATGACATTCTTGAAAAACCACTTTCTGCACATTATTCCTCACTTTTATCATCACCACGGGGAGCAGCACCCGATGACCCATGGAGAGGGCATCCTCAGCCCTTTTTCTAAACCTAACCTTGACTTCAAACACATTTTGCAAACTCCTGAGGATCCGGTTTACCGACAAACATCCTGGGAAAAAATGATGCATCCTGGGGAAAAAATATTGCGTGCCGCGCGTGTCTTCTCTTCACTGCAACTCAGGCTTTTAACTTTTGAACACCAAAATGAAACAGATACAGAACCCATCCTGGCGTTCAAGGAATATTTACGCTTGTGTAAAGATTCTGAATACTTTTTCTCCCTTTTTAAAGGCCGGACGCCTACTTGAACACTTACCGCATTTGAACGCCTGACGCGTCTATTGTTCAAATGCTGAACGCATAGTGTTCCAATTCTGAAAGACAGGTTCAGCTCCTGAAGTATAGTGGCATGACAGGAGAAATAGCCTAACACATTAAAATTATCCGGAATCTTTGCATTGGATAATATTTTATGAACAAAAATATACCTATCCTGCATGAGACTTAATTTTTTACCCAGAGATTATGCTAAAACCTCAGAGCTTACGGGGACGAAGTCCCCTGGACCGCCACCAGGGGCTTTAAGGCGGCCCCAGTGTTTTAGCCAGCCCCCATGTGTGCGACAACGTTGCATAAACAACGACAAATGTCGCACAAAAAAATCTGACAAGCAAATTCTACCCGGGTGTAAATTTTGAGGTTCTTTATTAGGGCAGAAATCCACTCAAGTATTGCACCATTTGAGATCTAGGCACCTTTCAAATTCTAAAAATTTTCAAAGGGGAGGGGTGTCCCTCTCCCCTTAGACCCCTTCCCCAGGCCAAAGATTAGTAAATTTCGTATTGAGGAAACGTGCTAGCTAAAACACTGGTGGGGCTCCTGACGAGAGGAATAGCCTAATACATTAAAATTATTGGGAATATTTGCATTTGATGATACATTATGAACCAAGATATAACCATGCTGAGACTTAATTTTTCACCCAGAGATATGCTTAAACCTCAGAGCTTCCGGGGGCTTTGCAGCTGGACCCCACCAGGGGTCCTAAGGCGGGCCCATGGACCCCACCCGCTAAAGCTCGTTTTCGCCCTACACATTACCAGATCTGTCGGCAAAAATAATCTCTACACCTCCTCCCCCCCAAGATAAAACCTTCGCTACGCCCTGAACAAATTTATGTGATGTCTTTCAAGCAAGAAGCTATTATGAATGACAACAACGATCATGAATGACACGAACACAACCAAAAACAGGTGCGAAGCCAGGATTTCGTCGGGGGAGGGGATCAGGAGTTATGAGAAATAATAACATTTTAAAGATATTTTGCTAACTTTTACTTCATTTGTAATTCAAAAGTTAACCATGTATTGTAAAGGAGTCTTATCGGAACATTCTTCCAGAAACAGGCGACTTTGAGCATTACTTCTTTCTCTCTTGGGGACCCCCTCCCTCCTCTCGACCTACCTTGGACAAGGTGAGGTCAAAGCAAAGACAGTTGCTGTCCCTCTTAAAACTATCGAAAAAGAAACCGGTTCCGTGTGGGTGGGAAAATCTGACTGGGGTTAAAAAAATTCGTAGTTCTAATCGGTTAGCATTCACGATATTCTGCCCGAGTTTCAGCTAATCCTCTTATCTAGTCAATTACAAATGAAGCAAGAACAGAAACGAAAAATGGCTTTCCACGGGGGGGGGGGGGTAATACCCTCTGCCATAAGGGCCTTGTACCGTCCAGGCTGACTCAGTAGCGTAGCCAGGGCACGAGGATAACTTCCGCCCCACTTGATTTTGTACACATGCTTAACCAGTCTAAATGGTAGCCCATTTCACGTTGATCTCATGAATGTTTCAAATCAGCTACTTACTATTGCTTAAAATGGTTTGAGAGTGATTATTTTCGGCGCTCTTCGCCCCACTAATGATTAGTGTTCTACCACTGTTAGGTATAACTTACATGACATAAAACAGTAGGCATAATTATTAATAGGACCCCTTGTCATCATAATTCTAAGTTACTTCTAGCCCTTCCTTTGTTGCTTAAGGCCATGATGTGCTGGGCAACGCTCTCTCTTCATTGCGTGAAATGTGGACTTCTCTGCATGTTTTGAATATTTAAACTTTGATGTAAAAAAAAAAAGCAGTCACCAACTAAAAATTTTGATAACTCCAACCAAAAATGTACTTGCGGTGATGAATGTCCATCTTTAAGACAACTGGACTCGTAACTGATGAACAGCTTCTTTTTGCTTATTTCCGAGTGGTCATTTAGAAACAGGCTCGCCGAGTCCAAAACTGCAGAGTGGTTACCTAATAGACTGCAGACTTGTATTCAGTCGCGACTCGAGTCACATCCCGCCAACACTACGTCTACCTGACTTGAAAAATTCTGGACAATTTTCCCCTGTTGAAATAACACAGAGACTGGAGTCAATGACTTGACTTGAGTCCCTAAAATAGCTCCAGTTGACTTGAGGAGAAAAGAGTGCCTTGAATACATCTCTGAAGTAGTTAACAGTACCATAGAAATGCTTTCTACTACTTTTCCTTGATTTTCAAATGCCAGGGAATCACATCAAACAGAGTTTACTTTCATTTTGTCTGCGGAATGTACCCTAGAAGGCCCGACAGACCTTCTGTTTGGACTCTTCAAAGGATTTATGTTTTTTTATTACTGGTCATTGCAAATTAAGCTGCATCATAATGATGTACGATTTCATGAAAAATTGTGGCTCTTTGCCTGTTGTCATCTCGATACACAATGTCAGAAATTTACATCCAAAAGTGTTTGTTTTCCAACATTTTCCAGGGGTAGGACCCAGGCCCCTTTTAAAGTGGACCTAAAGTCTAGAATAACAAGAATATATATTTTAGAGGTCATTCATCTAACTCCCATTTTCATAGCTTACTCCGTTGCTAAGATATAAAATGTTGAAATTTATTCACTTTATTAGAAATAGTCTTTTGAGCAATAATTTGGGATGTCCTTCTTGTACAACTCACATTACCTTCCTTTTAAAACTAAGAGATGTTTATATAAGTTGAATCAATTACTCTTCCCTTGCATGGTATTTGTACAGAGAGAACTTTTATAGTCAAGTCACCCTTACAGTAAGACAGTGATCACATTTTGGCACAAGTTGCAGTGGCTTTCGAAAAAAAAAACAAAGAAAAACAAAGAAGGTAATTTGAGTAGTACAAGAATGACATCGCAAATTATTGCGCAATTCACCATTTTAAATTGAGTGAATAAGCTTCAACATTTTATATCTCAGCTCGGCAGGAATGTCCTGTGAAGATGGGAGTTCGGGACCAGTTTAGATGCATTTTTCGAGCTTTGTAACATATATTTTCGAAATTTTAGACTTTAGGTACACTTTAAGGGATATTCGCCTTTGTCTCTAGAAGAAGTGTATCTTCAACCGGCCTAACAAAGTGGCCCCCTTCTTTTTTCGTAAAATCCTGGATCTTCGCCCGACAAATAACCGTGGTACATTAAGTGCATTATAATGTTTGGCTACGGATACTATGTGAAGGAAGGGATCGAATAAAAGGGAAATTGGTACGTTTATTTTAGATGTTTTATTAATAATACTGGCCTTTAAGGGCAGTTTTCTTTACGACGCTAAGCAACCACGAATGTCAATAACATCTTCACGTCGGGTGGTACCGTAAGAAACTCGGCTTCAAATTTAGATCAAATATGGTTTCTATATAGAGTCCAGATCAGATGGGAAATCGTAGATTGCTCTTGGATGAAAAACCCACCTTACTTTGAGGGTCCGGCCAGGGATCGAACCCCGACTCCCCCCCCCCCCGGTTGCTAAATTTCGCCGTCCCTTCAAATGACACAGCCATTATCCCTGACTCCGGTCACAGCATCATTTCTGGAAGGGGAGGAATGGAGAAAGTTTTCTAACAGGTGGGGAAATTTTAAAGCAAAGTTCGAGAAGTCAAGACCTAGGTTGTGTTGAAGGAAGGGGGGTATCTACCTAACACAAAGCGCAGCGGCCTAGTACCGACTCGGTCAGCATTTTCGCCCCCTCTGATCGAATCCAGCCTAGCTCCGCCACTGGGTTCATTAGCGGCTCGCCATAGGGGCACGGGGGGCACTTGCCCCCCAAAAGTTTGCAAAGCATGGCCTTCAATTTTCAAAAATAAAAATAATAAATAAAAAATATGTAATTCGAGATGGGTTAGGCCCTCCCTTTTCCTTGAGTGGGCTTAAAATTAAAGGAATGAATAACTTTCCAATGCAATGCGAAGGTTAAACATTAATAAAGTGCTTTCAAAACGCCATTTTTTTCGGCGCGCTTCGCGCGCGTTTTCTCAGTTGCTTGTTTGTTACTACCGTATATATACTTCAGACATCACAAATGGACCTGCCGTTAGTGCGAGCTAAGGTAATCAAAACAAATGATCACGCTGCGATATTTGTTTTGCGGACACTTCGGAGCTTTCGGGGTCATTAGATACACAACCCATTACCCGTGTTGATTATCATTCACGACTAAAAGCAGTTTTGCCAGGGTGTCACCTGGCCAGATTAGCATAGGTATCTGTCTACAAAGTTGTAACGGGCGTGTAGTCTAAAAGTATTGTGTTTCCCATAGAAGGAGAGGTTTCCCTTCCCTTGTCCAAACTGACAGCGCCGTTGGCCCACGAGCGGTCTTATGACTGTCAAATGGCCTGTTATAAGCAAAAGGTTCTCCACCTCTGTGCAAAATTATATACCGTTTCAATTGACTTAAAATAAACAAACCAAATAGTCAATCTAAGCTCAGTAGGATGAGACTTTTGACTTGTGGCCTAGCTATTTGTATATAGGATGAGACGTCGTTCTGAGTTACGGGAATTCCCCCTCCCCTTTGAAAATTTTTTGAAAAATTAGGTGTCCATACATGCAATCTGGTGCCACATATGCTACCTTTGAAGTAAAATTTTGTGTTTTAGTTTAGGTACTAAAAAAAAAATTGGCGTCAGTTACGGGGGCATGGCATAATGGCTCCTCCAATACACCACTGATAATCATAACATATAAAGTTTAACCATAAAAACACACTGGTGAATTTATGCCGAATATATAGGTACTGGTGCAATCCAAATCAGAACTTCCCCCTGTGGGCTGGGGGTTGTAGAATATGCCCACGGTATTTCCCGCCTGTCGTAAGAGGCGACTAAAGGGAAGGACTTGAAACGTATTTAAACTTTGCTTGACACTATATAACACATTCGTGTTGGTGTGTCGTTAAATCTCATCTAACTAACTAACATCTAAATCAGAACTATATTTTAATTACCAAGGAAGTTTTTTAAAGTATCGACTTCCGTTAAGCTACATTATTGCATTATTTTTCTTTCAGTAGGTGCCCGACAAATTCTCAGAATATTGCCCGAATTTCACAAAAATATTTTGTTGGGGGAGCTGCAGCCCCAGCCCCCTGCCTCCTACGCCCATGGGAGTATGGTTATTATTATGTATTACAACGATGCCCGCTCTTTACAAACCATTTCAGGCAGTTCGTTATGGGAAGACTACTTTAAAAATAAATACAACCATATCAACCGATCGCTACCGTACTACCATAGGGGTGGGGTAAGAGCCAGGTGAAATGGGCAAAGCGGCTTGATTCATTTGTATAAAATAAGCCCCACCTTTAAATATTTTATTGTTTCTTTCATTGTGTCACAATATGTTTCAGCTTTGCCAAGAAGCAATAAATGTTGGTTTTCTGGATTGTTTTCTTAAACTAACGAAAATTTTGAGCATGAAGACACTTGAAAACGATGAAATGTTCGCACTAGTAGTTTGGATCTCAGTACCGTTCCCAAACGAAATTTTTTTAAAGGGGGAAGGGAATTCCCGTAACTCAGAACGACGTCTCATCCTATATACAAATAGCTATAGGCCACAAGTCAAAAGTCTCATCCTACTGAGCTTAGATTGACTATTTGGTTTGTTTATTTTAAGTCAATTGAAACGGTATATAATTTTGCACAGAGGTGGAGAACCTTTTGCTTATAACAGGCCATTTGACAGTCATAAGACCGCTCGTGGGCCAACGGCGCTGTCAGTTTGGACAAGGGAAGGGAAACCTCTCCTTCTATGGGAAACACAATACTTTTAGACTACACGCCCGTTACAACTTTGTAGACAGATACCTATGCTAATCTGGCCAGGTGACACCCTGGCAAAACTGCTTTTAGTCGTGGATGATAATCAACACGGGTAATGGGTTGTGTATCTAATGACCCCGAAAGCTCTGAAGTGTCCGCAAAACAAATATCGCAGCGTGATCATTTGTTTTGATTACCTTAGCTCGCACTAACGGCAGGTCCATTTGTGATGTCTGAAGTATATATACGGTAGTAACAAACAAGCAACTGAGAAAACGCGCGCGAAGCGCGCCGAAAAAAATGGCGTTTTGAAAGCACTTTATTAATGTTTAACCTTCGCATTGCATTGGAAAGTTATTCATTCCTTTAATTTTAAGCCCACTCAAGGAAAAGGGAGGGCCTAACCCATCTCGAATTACATATTTTTTATTTATTATTTTTATTTTTGAAAATTGAAGACCATGCTTTGCAAACTTTTGGGGGCAAGTGCCCCCCCGTGCCCCTATGGCGAGCCGCTAATGTACATTAACATTAGGAACGCGCGCCGAGCGCGCGGAAACTTTTGTTTCTATTTTTCGGGCAGATCGTTCCAGCCCCCCCCCCCCATCAACTTTGGTCCCTATCCCTATGCATACTCCTACTGAGGCTATATTACTATCCGGAGCTGACCATTAATATTGCTGTAGGGGGGGGGTCTTCCGAACCTCCCTGAATACGGACTTGAGTTTGCCCCCCCCCCAAACAAAATTTCTTAGAGCCGCCCATGACTGGGTTTGTGTTATGTTTTCCATCATCCTTGTTGATTGCTGGTCTAATATAAAAGTCATCGTTTTCCCAAGAAGCCTTTAGCAAGTAAAGGTAGACCTAAAAACATTTATGGACAATGAACACTAAAAACCGAAGGCTTGGCTGCAAAAGTAATCTGGTAGCCTGGTAAGCCCACAAAACAGGTTGAAAATTTTACACCATGTTGTATTTTGCAACCCCGCCATCTCTTTACTGTCCATGACTTTGTCGCGAGGCATTTGGAAAACGACTTTAGCAAGTTAGCGTTCAGTAAATATAAATTTGCGATGGCGGACGTCTTTCGTCCGCCAGAAAACGAAAGTGGTGAAGAATCAAATCAAGAAATTCCCCCTTTAGGATCAGAAGAATGCATGGAAAGGTCCGATTCTGAATCCAACGTTAATCTTCATCAAGCCGCGGAAGACACAGGAGACGTTTTCAAATATTTACGTGGTCAAGTGGCAAAGAAGTACGACTAACTTAGGCTAGGCCTAGGGAATGTTTACTTTCTTTTGTATAGGCTAGGCCTGTACGCTACCGCCTAATGAAATCGTTAGGCTCTGTGATTGATTTTTGTTGTAGGCGTATGACTGTAGTGTAGATATCAGAAGAGCGAAAAAAAGGCCAATAGCTCCTATGCAAGTGCTAGTGGCTATTGACCCGACTGGCGAAATACAGTCCAACAGTGCTAGTTCTAGCAATGATCATAGTACAGTAGAGTATAAATGCATGCATAGGCGGCGGCCTACTGTATGTGTGTGCATGTGTTATTGGTGATTGTAGATCAAGTTGAAAGTCGCTGCAGCAGTGCAGCTGGACTGATATTTTCGTACGTGCTATTCATCCAGTAGCTGGGTCAATAGTAGCCTAGGGTACCTAGGCCTAGTTCTCACGTACACTTTGTTCCCTGAACTAGGCCTAGGCTATTGCTGTATAGTGTGTTGACCGTCGAATGCGCACTTAAGAATCCTACTGTCCATTGCAAGCTTTTTGTATGATATGTTATGGTAGATGCGCACTCGATGGGCCCACGCAGTCGATGGTCACCCCATCATACAAAGTTTTTCCTGCATGTTACAGTGAGAGTAACATCTTCTGCGTGCATTGCTGCAATGATTGTTGCTAGGCCTATATACGCGTATGTGCATGTATGATCATAACCATAGCTATGGACTGTCACGATTGAACAGCAGTGCGTACTATTTAGCATACAATAGTGTGAATGTCCTAGTATGGTGTGTTGACCGTCGAATGTGCACTTAAGGAACTATTGTTTGCACCAGGCCAGATTGCATAGTTTGTTAATTGCGCGCGGAATGTAATTGTAAAGTTCGATATTGCACGCCAATGCCGCTACAAACTGAATACACACAGTACATTTAACTATATGTGTACGAATATACATATACGCATATGTATACTATATTTATGTATACTAAATACTATATGTACGTATACTGTACGTACGTATGCTACACTTATACATATCATACTACTGCCACAATTTATGTACATTTTTCCTATTTGGCAGGAAATAATCATATTTTGTGTGGTACTCAGTGGGAATTAAGTGGAGGTACATTACAACACAAAATTGCATGGCTGCCGTGAGTGTATTGGATAAGGCTAGTTTGCATTGCACAGTACGCCGACAGACCGAGGTACTGTAACCGTTTTG
This sequence comes from Holothuria leucospilota, assembly GCA_029531755.1. Lineage (NCBI taxonomy): Eukaryota > Metazoa > Echinodermata > Holothuroidea > Aspidochirotida > Holothuriidae > Holothuria > Holothuria leucospilota. Next base: position 52,437,578 of record CM055963.1, on the reverse strand, counting down.
CCACCGCTATGCCGGGATGGAGTCTTGCTCTGTGCGCCGCACACCAAACTGAATTATTGCGCGCCAAATTTGTGGTAAAATCAGTATGTAAATTGAAAATGCGCGCGGAACTTCTTCCGCGCGACTGACAAATTATGCAGTCTGGGCACCAGGTACCCGGTTACCAGACCGAGGATGTCAGGACCTGGTTCTGAAATTGCTACCTGGATCCAAAGTTTCACTAACACAGATTGCACATGTGACAGAACACCTAACATGTTACTTTTTCCTGGCAAAATTTATCACGCACACGCCTAAGAACACTTGTCATGCCCATACTTAAGATACGTTGGTTTTATATTATATCAACGTGCAAAGCAAAATTTCTTATTATGACTTTACAACAAACTTGTAGCCTAACAGAAGTTATATTTTCGGGTACCCGACCGACCATCGACTTCGGGTACCCGGTTCCGAATTTTTGACCTGGTGCAAACACTATAAGGAACCCTACCATTGCAAGCTTTTTGTATGGTATGCTATGCTAGATGCGCACTCGACAGGCCCGAGCAGTAGACAGTCGCCCCATTTTACTAGAATAACCCATGTACAGCAGTGCAGCATATAGATCTTGCCCTTGGTGCGATGTATACTGCAGAGAATGGAAATTTGTAAGGTTAGACGTACCGGTTTTAGGTTTTTTATCCTTACATTAAACTAGTGGAAAGCATAATGTGAACAATATTTGCTATAATTCAGCAGGTGAGTGTTTAGTGAGATGAATTTTCTGTCATAAAGATGCGCAAGTCAGAATTTATATTTATACTGAATTGTATTTTTCGTTGTAAGTAAAATTTCCATCGGCATAAAAAACGTCTGTTTTGGCGTAAAACGCAAACCCTGAGTAGGCCTAGCCCAATTTTGCCCAATGGCTATGTCTCTGACCTAGTCTGGGAAGTCCAAAAGTGACTTCCAGGGCTGAAAGTCATAAGGGCAAGACCATTTAGCCTAGTATTAGTGTAGAGTGCTCAGTCTTCGACCCCTTGAGGACTTTTAGTTCTGATACTGATAGCTGTTTCTCATATGAAATCAAATATTACTATTAGCATGTTAGCTTTGTCCTGTCCATTCCATATTGAAAAAAAAATAATTTCCAATGTTTGAAGGAACATCAAGGAAGGGGAGCATTAATAGAAATTCAGACCCTAACAGACCAGAATTCAACCTAGTGGGAGCAGGTATTCAAATTTTCAACCCAGAATTCGACCCCAGTGTTAATTATTGCTAGTTCACTCCCTGTAATTCACAGTAATGACTATTTCAAAATAGTATCTCTAATATTTAACTTAACTATTTTTTCTTTCTTCCAGTATTAATAACATTTTTAAACTTGTGAAGAAAGGGATTAGTTATGACAGGTCGAATACTAGGGCTGTGATCGTTCAGCAAAATTACTAAACGTTTAATCGCAAAATTTTGTGATCGTTTAGCGATTAATCGCAAGTACCTATGATCAACATAGAGACTTTAAACGTGCTCTTGAACACGATGAATATGTAAAATGCGCAATTAGTGACGTCGGGGGGGCATAGTTTCTCTGAACCTCAAACAGGGAATCCTCATAGAAGCTCAACTTTGATGTCATTTGTTTATGTGTGTGCCATTTGTATATGTATTTCACTTTTTCAAAAAAAGTTAAATTGAACATCTAATTTTCTGTAATGACTGCAGAAAAACGGGTTTTTCGATTGATCGTTGGTAGCTTTGTACGAAACGTTTATTACGCATGCGATCGTATAGCGATTAATCGCTAAACGATCACAGCCCTATCGAATACTGGTACTAAAATCAAACTTTGCAGACCAGAATTCAACCTCTGTGTTATGTATTTATCATGGTTGAATAATACATAGCACTTCCACTTTGCAAAGCTAAGACCAGTAGGTGACCACCCTATATAAAGACAGGGCAACCAGCGGTGACCTCCATATTTAGTTTATTGATGGTCTTGCTACTCACGCTCTCAGCTCCAACAAATATTGAGGCTAAAATTTCTTCAGTTGGAACAAAGTCAAGAAGTTTCATAGGAAGAAAAGCTTAACTGATTGTTTAAGAAAAGTGGTTTTTCTTAAAATTACACCTGGCACATGTTATTAGAGTGGAAATAACATGAATTTTTTGGAAATGGGGTGTGGTGTACATACCAGTAGTGAGTATAGGGTAGGCTTTGAAGGTAATATAAGAATATAATGACAATTCTATTATGGGATGTATAAATAACAACAGGGGCTCGAATACTGGGTGGGGGTCAAATACTGGGCACTCTACCCTAGGGCATATTTGTGCATCTCAAAGAGCATTACTTAAGGTCAAAAACTAAGTAAAGAGAACACTTTGTATTATCCACCAGGGTGCATTTGTGCACTATACACCGAAGATCTTTGGCATAGACAAAGGAAAAGGCTTGGTGTCGCGACATGAGGATTCACTCGAGTTGGCGTACAACTTAGCTATTGACTATGTATTTTGTAGTGCAAACTGGCTCTAAGTCAAAATGGCAGCAAAAAAATTTTCTGATGCAGTTTGTTTCTGGACTTACTTCAAATTGAGTCCCACAGAAAATATGATTTTCCTGCTAAATAGGAAAGAATGTATGTAACTTTTTGCTTCAAGTATGATGAATGATCATCATACAGCAGGCAATGTTTATGTAATATTGTGTGGTATAAATCACACATTTGGTTTTGTTGGCATACAAACACTGACACATCGGCGTAACTTCAGCATCGGTTTTACATGGAATGCATCCTGGATTATCCAGGTCTCCTGTAATATGTCATTACGATGAAGACAAAATCACAGAACCGAAAAATAGGTTCCCATGGTTTTGTAACTTTCTTAGACTAGGGTTCACTCACTACTAAGCCTTGCAACCTACCGTGCAACACCCAAATCAAATTCTTCTTCACATGAAAGTGTAGAATATTTTAGGCTACTCCTCAATCGGGCCCTACACACTATGCTCCATTAGCACTTTTCCTCTGTGTAGTGTGCAGTAGGTCCTTAGGATTTAGCCACAACCGCAGTATTGTTGCAAACACTTTCACCTCTCACGAGTACAAATGGACTTCAATACTCACCAAATGTTACTGATCAGTGTTTTTACTAGAGAAAAAAAGTTTGCGTCCCCGGGACGCAGGTGCTTAAAAAAGTTTGCGTCCCAACTTGGAGAGTTTGCGTCCCATTGGATTCACCGTATGACTATTGTTTGACCAAGTTGTGAGTTGCAACTTGCTTTGTAGCCTATGTCTGTACCAAACCCTGTGCAATTCACTGTAGCCTTTTTGTAGGAGCCAATTATTTTACCAGCTAAAACCATCACTTAAATCAAACTATCAATGATCATCAACTTTAATGGGAAACATGAAGGTGCCTACAACATTTGAATCAGTTGCTTAGAACTTGCATAATGAAGGACAGAGATCGGTATCGCACCTTACCTTTAGTTCCTGCAGACAAAAAACCTTTATTGTAGGTACTCCGTACGATAGTTTGCTAGCCGGCCTAATCTCCCTTGATAAAGAACGTCAAAAGACAGCTCATAAACAGCACGCAGCACGTGTGGATCAGGAACATGTAAAAACTAAGGCAGAGAAGTAGCGTGAGAGAAAGTGCTGGAATTTTGAAATACATTTCATTGCTATACAGTATCATACGCAGGTAGATATACGTCAATTGGCTCGACTTTTATGTTACTAGATCTCATAGTTATTGCTTAAATTAAGATGACACGCTTCCATCATCTAAAGAAGTAAATCTTGGTATTATAGTTAGGTATACATAAACTATGCACATATTTTAACGAAAGTAGTATTCTTTGTATCGAATCAGTCGCTAAAACTTCATGTTTTTGGTAGAGTTTTATTTTTTGGAAACAAAATTCACTTCGTCAGCTGTAGCATCGTACACATTCTTTCAAGGCGGTACCTTGCAACGTGTGCACGCAAAAAATATCTTCTACCCTGTTACTGACTTGAATATTAAGATGATACCGACCTTTACGTTGCTCGTAGTTTTTCATTGCTACTCAAAACTATATTGCAAACTTTTTTGCCCCCAAAGTTTCTAAATATATGGCAAAATTGAGCAAAATATTTCCCCATTTTTCTGTACCCCCTATATGTAAAAGTGGAGCGTGCCAGAGTCACGTGCACTGCTTCGCCACAACATATCGAACATGCAGAGCCAGGCAACGAACGAACGTTCGTATGTGATAACGACATGCACAGTGTCTGCCGTATCGTGCCGTACATAGTTAACGGTACTGTACGGGTGAAATCTCTGCCCAGGAAGCTGCATCGCAAAGATTTTTGCTGTCAAGTCTGTCATTACCACGAAGGAACAGTTTGCACAGTACGTAGTAGATTTTTGATAAGAGTAACAAGAAAGCAATTTACGCGAACTTTGAACAACTTGACAGTGCAGAAGTTGCAGGGACAAACTTATCGTTATTTTTTGTTACGATAGCAATGATGCACACGTTACGGCACACTGGACGCAAAGCCACAGTAGGTAATGATAGGACTGGTCGCACATTACAAGTTAATGGCACTCAAAGTATATGGTCAAATCAAGTAGTCTCGTCTGATTTTCAAACTCACGATATTAAGAACCAATGGCACAAATAAAGTAGGCCTAAAATTTAACAAAGCATTGTGATGTATACAGTAGTGTTTATCTGATTGATCCGATCAGAGAAGAGAAGTGGGGCCGATGGGTCGAGTCACGAATTTTACGTGCATACAATGCACTGAACTTCTGAAGTCACATGTTGCAAGGTTTACGGTCAGGGTACCCCGACTGATCATGTTTCGGGTTCTCTACCCGGTGCAAACACTAATTTACTGTACATAGTACATACAAGCAATACAGTACGTAACCTCGTGCAGTGACACACGCCCAATCGAGCTGCACTGCTGCAATTTTGCAAGTGGCACATTGCACTGTGATATGATCGCTGAACGAGATCTCGTACTTCACACCACGTACATGCTTGCATCACGGAACAGTACATCTTAACGTTGTTTGTGCTTAAACTGAAAGCAAGGTTTGAAAACGATGCCATTACATCGCGCTGTCTCAAAAGTGAAAAGAAAACAGTCTTACTCAAGTTACTTGTGCATGCATTGCATTGCAGTCATTATTGGCTGTATTTGCATGGGTTAGGTGGTAAGTTAAGTGTCAGGCAAAAGCCGCAAAAAATCTTGCGTCCCGCGGACGCAGTGCAGTAGCACATTTTGCGTCCCTACAAAATTTCTTGCGTCCTGGACGCTAAATCCTGTGTTCGTAAAAATGCTGCTGATGTAAGTTGACAACAATAAGAACACTATTACACCTCAGCTGTGAGTGAAATTGTTGATAAATTTTACAATCCTACCCCTATGCTGTCTTCAAGTGGTCTCTGCTTTGGACCTTTGACCACCAAAAGTCATTGGCTCAACCATCTGTGTCAGTGGGTCAAGGTAATTTTTTTGGTATGAAAGGTTTGCAGCATATGATAAACAAAGTTATATACAGGTGTTTGGTGCAGTGTGAGGTACTACGTAATGTTTGCAGGTAGCAGAATGGATATGATAAATTTTGAGATTTCAGGTGAAAGGCCTATTTCGTGCTCAGCTGCTGTGACCATTTACTTTGCGAGCATGTTGGCCAGATTTTACAAACTTTCCAGACTGGCCTATCCCATAATAGAATTGCCAATATATTCTATCATAACACTACAGGCCTATCCTATTCTCACTACTAGTATATACAGCACAGTCCAGCTGCATGAAATTCACAATATATTTCCACTCTAATTACGACTACATGTAGTAGTCGTAAGTTCATGAAAAGTCACTTCTTAAACAGTGAGTTAATTCTTTTTAAATGAAAATTCTCAATTTGATTCATTGGTAAGTATTTCAGCTTCAATAGCGTATTTGTAGGGACCAAGAGCTTGGGATTGCAAGACCATGAATTGACTTGAAAAGTCCAAATGTGAAGGCTGTTCCCTCATGTTTTGTAAGGGGGGGGAGGTTGTCACCTGCTGGGCTCTGCTTTGCAAATTCAGGGTAGTATTGACCATATGTAGATAACAGGGGTTATATTCTGGTCTATAAGGTTTGGCATTGATACCAGTATTCAGCCCTTAAAAAGAAATTCCTTTATTCACTAGCTAAATGATTTTCATGTTGAGTGAGGCAAATAATTGACTTTAAATATTAGAAACTTTGTTTTTATTACTAACTAAGAGCAATAAACTGACACTAATTAATACTGGGGTCAAATTCTGAATTCTGCAATGAATTCAAGTCTGTTGGGATCCAGGGGGTTTCTGATGGATTGGCTCTTTCTTCATACTAAGGAATTATTCTGAGTTTTCATATGAAATAGAGAGGACAGATAAAGGTACAGTATGCAACAAAAGTACATTTGAATAGCAATTACCAGAATCAAGAACTTCTTAAAGGGTCAAATAAGGTTCAAACTAAGAGATCACCCTTTCCCCAGTAGCTTCTTTTCAAAAACTTAGCCAGAGGTACTTTTGCTTGGGACCAGGTGTAGGGCTTGACAAAATGTTTATTTCCCAGGAAGGAAGTCAGACTTGCCATAATTCCTGCCACATTTCCATGTACAAAAAAGGTAACATTTCTTCCAATTGCCAAAATTTCCCTCTAAATACCCAAATTTTTCACTAATTGCAGTTTTCCTAGCCCAAAATTTGCAAGTGAAATGTCAAATATTGGACATTGTTGAATTGTATGGAGGATCACTGGAGGAAGTCTTTTACTAGGTATAACCATAACTTGTACAGTAAAAGCCTACTAAAGGCTTCGTTTTCAATTAAGGATTAATTAATAGTCTACGACTGTAGGCTGGCAGGGCTATACGAGGTAGCTGTCAAGCTGTTACTTGGAAGATCTTTTCTAAAAAGGTTAAAAGAAAAAAAGAAATACAAATCAAAGTAGAAGAAGAGTAGAGCTACCCAAATCATGATGAATGGCCATATTGCCTATAGATACCCCTTCCCTCAAAACAGCACTCAGCAAGGTAAACGATGTGTTTTTTAAGCTTCAGGGGATAACTATGTTACTGTAAGCATTTGATATCCATAACCCAAATTATGCCAGGATGAGCCGCCTTTCATGAAAACAAATGTTTTATTAAATAACACAAAGTATAGGCTTCATCACTGTATGGCAATATGTAATACATGTTAGGACACTGTAAGAGTTGTAAAAGTTGCTTGGAAGAAGAAGGTACCATAGGCCCGTGAAAAACTTATTATTTTCGGCCCTGCCCTTCACAGTATTTCTAGCAAATATTTGAAAATTAAAAGTGACCAATTGCAGCAAAGTTTGAGTACTGTGTTGGCATGAGCTACTTATTGCCACACCAACAGAGACCATTGGCCTATGTGGAAGATCTTTGGTATTTGTTTATGGAATGCACTCTTAAAAGAACTGGTTGAAACAAAACATTGTCATTTTTCAAGTAAAATTTGTAAACTTGGACAGAAAAGGTTGAATTATGTACTGTAGTTCTTTATTGTCGGTGAAAGTTTAAATTTTCTTCATCCCCTGGAACAGCTTACAGGCACAATTTTGGGGTCTACGGGGGCTACATTTATTGTATACTTTTCTTAATTTTTTGTTCCTTCTTATGCACAAGAATCAAACTTATGTAAGAAACCTTGCTTGATCCAGTAGTAACCAGAGTTTGAAGGCAATTTTGGTTGACACAAATGTTTGCAATGATGCATCTACATCAGGTCCTGCTTCTGTCCCTGGAGATGAAATGTATGCTGCAATGTTTTCTTATTTCCAACTTCAGTGTACAGGTTAGGCCTCCAGTAGGTCTCTGTTATCATGTTGTCCATTAACCATTTCTTAAAAGGCAAGCAATCTTGCCCTAGACAGTAAATATTCTTCTCCACTAAGTTTACTTCTAACTGGTCCTATACCTTAACCCCCCTCCCCCCCCCCCAAAAAAAGAAAAAACACCTGTCTAGTGCCCCTTTCAGGCAAAGCTGTGGACAGTATCCTATACTGAGGCCATATCCTCACTCTAATGTGTAGGAGTTGTCTGCAATGTATTGGGTAAACTACTTGTGATGGTCAGTTTGGTGATTCACCATAACTTTAAGCGAACAAAAAGGGGGTGCCATATCGTAAAAGTACAAGGAGTTCTTGGGTTGCACAGTGGTTTAATGCTCTGCTGTGCAGTGCATGCACTAGAGTGTTTCACAAGTGTATTGGTTCGAATCCCTGTTGAGCTACATAGATTTCCCCATAGACCCTTTTCCATATAGCAGTCACAAAGGATTGTGGGATACACTTTTGAAGTGGGGCATTTTTCTCAATGGCATTCTACTGTGGCCAAAAACGACGCACACCAAAATCCAATCCCACAATCCTTTGTAATTGCTATTTGGAAAAGGGTCTATGTACTCTCCCTTTCCTCCCTTTTGGCATTTAGGCTTGCCATCAAATTTGGTTGCCCAGCTGGTTGGGTGTGCTATGGACTGAAGTACCTTCAGGTTGACACCAGTTAAGTAGACAACTTTGCTTTTTTGCCCAAGTATGGATATGTTTTACTGCAAGGTACCTTTTAGAGGTTATCAGTAATCAGAATTAAGAAGAAAATGCAACAAAATTAAGAAACATAATGGTGTATAGTTGCAATGATTTTAATTTAAAAGTTTTTCAACTTGTTTTAAGATAATCATTGCAATGATAGTTCAATGTTTTCTTTCCAGGGACCAAGAAGTACAGAGAGAAAGGGCACTCAGGAGGGCTGCTGAAAAGAGGCAGTTGGACAAATCTTTGGAGGAGCCATTTGTTGATCTTTATGCTGGTTCTAATCCTTCTGTCAATGAAGAGCTGAAAGAGAGATTATCTACTCAGGCTAGATTGAATCGTCTTCTTGGTGAGACTTGCCACTCAAGCCTTACATTAGATTGGCACTAGTTCAGCCAAAGTTTTGGCTCTTGGTTGGTTGTGTAGGTTTTGGCAGAGCCAGGTGCCATTTTACCATGACTGGGAATTTTTTTTAAATCATTGAAAGTGCAAATTATTCATGATGTTTGGCATGGTGACAAGGAGGAAATACCCTGGTATTACAAGCCACAACATGTACATATGCAAATGTGAAGTGGGCTCATGAACTTTAATATGTCATTGCCCACAAATCAAAGGGAAATGCTCACCTGTGGAAAAAAGTACTAATTTCAGTTTTAGATTTAATGAGTTTAGGAATATGACCAGGCATTTTACCACACAAAAATTAGGAGTCGCCTGGTCATATGGTTCTGAAGCAGTTTCAGTCACTTAATCTCAGGTACCATTCAATGAAAAATAGCCTGGTACCGACTTTATGTAAGCCTTGTTGCTGGTCATATGCATTTGTTACATGCAAAAATGTAGTGTACAGGGATGTAGCTAGCCAAATTTGAGTGCCAGGTAATTGTCCTATCTGGGGAAAGCACCTCACTCCACCCCATGGCATCTACCAAATTTTTCAGCCATTAATTTTTTCATTTTTCCCTCATTTTACTTTAGGGAGTAAATTTAGGGCTAGTTTTAGGTCTGGGTAGGCAGATTTGTGGTGGGCGGGGAGACGTGTGTTTGCCTGGAGTGCCGGGCGGGAATATCAAGTGCAGGGTGTCACCGCCCACTGTAGCTACATCCCTGGTAGTGTAGCAGTAAGACTGATATGTCCTCAGTGCTTTATTCAGATTACCCAGAGTACATTTTGGTTCTGATATGGCATACTCCTGAAGCTATGCCATTGCACAGGCCGTGTGATGGTGTGTGTTTTGACATTGGTAATTGTGTTTATACTTTAACCCTAAAAGAGTTATGCAAGCTTAGAAGTTGTTTAAAGATGAGTCTCTTAACCTTTTTCAACTTGAGGCCCACTTTTGATTGTTGAAAATACCAGAGAACCCACTTATATCACCATTAACTACAGATGAATGAAAATAATTGCTGCTTACATTTATAAGTTAACCATACAGGACAAGTTTCAGCACTAGGCAATGTATACTACTAAAATTCCATCTTTGTCAGATGAGATTAACTTTATAAAAAATCATCAAAGAAATAAGACATTGATTTTTTTTTTTTCTGGTGGACTTTGTGGCTCACCAGACAGCATTCTGCAGCAGACCAGTTGAGAAATACTGGTTTGAAGCACTTTGCAATTCCTAAGAAGTTTTGACAGATTATTCAACAGGTTGAGTCATACATCGAAAGGGGACCCATCATTGCAATTTTCAATTTACCGTGCCCATTAAAATTGTAACCATATTTTTACTTAACATGCACCTTTTTGCATTTTGCAATTTTTTTTTTCTTTCATTGTCTATAGGGGAAAGGAAATCAGCTGGAAAAGTGTCACCATCTAGTCGCAAACAGGAATCTCGCAGACAGGTTCCTCGCCTTCCTGTGAAGAACAAGGCACAAAGGTCTCCAGAAAGTTCATTGTCAATGGACACCATGGGTGATCAGGAATCTTCAAAAGAGTTTTCAAAGAAAAAGTCAGACACAAATAGAGGTATTGTTCTATGGTCCATGCTAGATTACTGTCTGAAGTACAGTGAAATAATAATTATAATAACAACTACAACAATAGCAACATTTTTCAAAATTGATAACATATGCAACCACCATATTGTGCTAAAGGCTCTACACAATAGAAGGAAAGCCAAAAGAAACACACTCCCATTATGAATCCCATTAGACACCAAAAAGGTATCACTAGTTTCAGTGGTGATCATTCAGTGGTTATCAGGTAGTAAAGATTAGGAGTGGACAGGCAACAAAGTAAATGCTTGTTTTGTACAGAAACTGTCTGTCCTTTGCTCTTTATTTTAAAGTGGGGGCAGTATACCACAATGAAATCAGTAATACTAGACATTTCATCTGAAACTTACAGTTTCTTTGAAACCTGGTGTGGAGACTAGATGATTTAAAGGCAATTGAGTGCCAAAGAGATGATGCCATTTGTACTTTGTAACCCATGGTGGTGGGGCTAAACAGTCTTGACTGGATTAGCCTAACATACTCAACACATAAGCTTGTAAAACTGATTTCCATGTGTCCATGTGAAATCCTTTATTGCAAAGTCAAACTGAAATGCAGCATCACAATGGCACTCTGTTAAGGAACACTACTATCATATTACATGTTTGAAAATCCCTGTGATAGATGAAAAAATGTGCCTTCAGTCATGGCTTAAATTCCTGCACAAATGGAGGCCTAGCTACTATATTTTTATGAGCAAACATTGTAGGAAAATGCCTCATTCAAGAAGACATAAGAAATGAAGCCATCATTGGCAAATAGGATGTCACCTTGGTCAAGCAATAAATACCAACATATTTCTGAAGATTTGAAAAATTTGCATCCTTTACTGCATAGTTGAAATGAAGCAAACTTCAGCTGGTAAAATAATAACTTCTGTTGAAATGCACCCTATATCAAATCTTCAAAACCTCTAAAAAGATCAGTTCGGAGGGGCAATGAAGTTCTCAGAATTTGTAAAAATTTGTTGAAACACTCCACGTAGCTTAAAAATGATATTCATTGCATATGAATTGGAGTAGGTTTGTCTCGTACTGAAGTAATAGGGGTTTTGTTTGTGTGGAGCCTGTTGCTGCAAGTGACATCACACTTCTGGTTCTTTATAAGTAGGTTGTTCTATAGCTGTGGTGCAGCCTTCTTCCCACTCCCCTCTCACCCCCAGCCTAGATTTTAATTCAGGTAATTGATGTAATTTCAGTATGCAGTAAATTGCAAACAGGGGGACATAAACCGTAGTGTGGAGTGGATCACAAGTATCAAGAGTTATAGACAATGAAAGGATTCTATTTAGATTATCAGTTTGCATATATAACATATACCAGACTCATAAATATTGTCATGAATAAGATAGCATTGTGCTATTCCTTCAGTATCTAAGTATCTCTGTACAGTATTTAATCCATCATAAAGTGATTACCTGCTGAATATTCAACATCGCCCCTCTGTTTGAATGCATCTGGCTTGCCTGGTACTTTCTTTGCCCAAGTTTTGATGAAGTATGTCATAGTCACTTTTGTCAAATGAACAAAAGAGCCATCTCTGCAGTAATTTGAGCAAAGTGATTGCACTGTAGCAGCTTTGTCTTGGGTATGTTACAAAGGTTGAAATATAAACTGTCCCTCAGGTTGTCCTACACACTAAATAGGTTGGGGAGATAACTTTCCAAAGATGACAAATTTTCTTCCAAATAAAGACAAGAAAATGCATAAGAGTTACACATTCCCAGTTACTATATTGAACCCTTTTGTACCCTTCATCAAAATAAGTTGATGATTAGGGTCTTGGTGGAAGTAAGTCGAGATGACAAAGATACAGGGCTGTGAAAGGTACACCCTGGGAAACAGAAAACTGCAATTTGTTCAATTTTATCTAAAATCAGTGCTTTTCAGAAAAATCACCCTCTGACCTAAGTGGTGGTTGGCATTTCTGCCTCCTGGTTGGGCCTGGCTGGTGCTGGCCAGGAGCGATCAGCACTGATCATTGATACTCCTTTTGGTAATAGATAGTCCACTTTTATAAAGACTCTGATGATAAAATTCAATCAGCCATTTGTTTCCCTTGATGCTTTATGAATAAAAACTTGTAAATTTGCTGATGTGTATATGCACCTTTGCATTACGTTTTAGTTAAAACTAAAATGTACATAAGACAATCATTTACTTTGTTTTGTTTAGGTCATCAACGGCGGCGTTCTGCAGAAAATTACTCTTCCCCTCCCAGGCAATTTGTTGGGCCATATGGACAGTGGTATGAAGAGAGTCATATATACCCAACTGGTAGCTATACCTTACACACCCCATGGTTGAGTCCTCACAGGGTTGTTCATTTTGATGCTAATGGACGTCATTCGTTGCCTGTGTACAGTGGCAGACCCCCCGATAAGGAAACACCATCGTATCAGCCTGATGGACAGTCTGACTCATCCATCAAGGACAGCCCAACCCGTACCAGTGATGTACCTCTTCACAGCACCCCAATATTGTCCAGTGACAAGGGAAGATTACCCAGTGCCAATATTTCCAGCAGGTCCTTTGGAGTACCTGTTGGTGTACAAGTGAATGGAATCATGTCAAATTCTGAACAGAAACAGGATTCATCCCCAAAAAGTGACTCCATGAGTAAAAGTATAAATAGCCCAGGTGATTTCACTACTGGGCTTCCATTTCTCATCACAGAACTAGGAACGGCCAAAGATTTGAACAAAGAGGTAAGATATTGTTCGGTTTGATGTAACCGACCCAATCTATGGCAAAAAGCCATCATGCCCTTGGTGTTTGCCTTGATGCCCCTCAAAAAGACATACATGCAATGTTTAAAGTTGCTGTTAGTACCTTTCCCAAGTTTCAGTTTTGTTGTGCCCTTTTTGAGGCCTTGGGTCAAGCCCTACTTGTGACTTGAAAGAACTGAGTGAAGAAATGATCTGGTGGTTAGACTGTTGTATAGTGGATCTATACATTATAGTCTTAAACCATTTGATGTTTTTCTAATAAGTAACTTAGTATAACTTCAAGGTGACTTGATCCTTTTCATGAGTACCCTCATGAACTATCCTAGCAACAGCTGTTTTAAAATCTTTATTGAATATTTGTGCTATTGTCTGTGCCTTTAAGTGTATGATGAAGAAGTCTAGAATTGGTGAGATACTTCCATTGCTGTAAAATGTTAATAGTGGCCTAGTAAACAGAAGGATTTATAGATCTTTTAAGTACTAGTTAGTTACTTCCATATTACAGTGCTGATGTGTTTCTGCCATTATTGGATCTTTGTTGATTCTTACCTTCAGTACTACTGTTCATCTTGTGACTGATTTTGATTTAAGTACTGATGCTTACATTGGCAAGGTGCCTAGACAATCCATCACAAAGCAGTCAGATAAACATATTACCCAAGGGCACATTGTAATGAACTAGGCAGGAAATGAACCAGCAATCCTTGAGTCTGATGCCATAGCCAAATGTCCACCATGTTCCTCACATAATTTGAGTTCATTTAAAAGACAGTATCCTTTGCCAAAAAAAAAGGATAATTTTTTTTTTAAATTCTTGTCCTTCTTTATAACTAGCTATCAGAAAAACTGTCTGAGGCTGAGAAAGAACTAGAATCTCTCCAGATTAAACAGAATCTATGTGAAGCAATGATGGAATCTGAGATAGCTGCAAAGGGAGCTGGTAAGAATTATGAAAAGACTAATCTACTACTAATCCTACTACTTAAAGGGATACTACTCATTTAATCATATTCAGATGTTTTAAGAGTATGCCACAAGCCTTGATGTATTCATTATTTGGATGAGAAGAGAAACCTATACAGTCAGGTTTTCTTTTCGTTGGTCAGCATGGGTCACCCACCCCCACCCTCTGATAGCCCTTAAAATTTTAAAATTTGGCTTTGTTCATGCTTTGTGCACAACTCAAGGAAAGTGTTAAAAGACAAGTCTCGACTCTGGATTTAATGAAGTTCTGGGAGATGACACCAGGCACTTTGTATATAAAAATTAGGTTTCTCCCAGATCATATATTTTGAAGCAAATTCAGCAAGTAAATGGGGGGGGGGGGGGGAACATGGGATAAATATCTTCTGGTGCATGCTCAATGTAAGGCTATCTTTATGGAACGCGAATTACGCAAAGTTCGCCAATAACGGCGTAATCATTAGTAGCAGCGGCATACATTGAGTTAATAACGGCGTGATTATCAACAACAGCGTGGTAAATGTTGGTAATAACGGCCTGATTTTAAGAAACAACGTGGTATGTATTGGTAATAACGGCGTAACTTTAAGTAAAACGCGGTACGAGTGGTTAACAGTGGTGTGATACGAAGTAACAACGGCGTAATCCTTTTCAATAACGAGCTAAATGTCGTTAACGACCTTTTCGCGTTCAACAGGCTGATTGTAAGTAAGCACGTGAAAGCAGTTAACAACGTGAAAGCAGTCAATGGCGCTGTTGCAGTCAAGGCAAATTCAATCAACGGCGATGTAAACGGAAGCAACAACACGATTCGCATCAACAACGCAAACTTCAATGGCGCTGTTACTTACCGTATTGGCGATATTTAAAGCACACGGCTGATGTGGAGGCGAGGCGGAATGACTCCATATAGGCCGGACCAATGCTTGACAGGATGAAAAATAAAAAGGCGCGTAAAGTAAATTCGAAATGCTGGAATCCTAGTGAACGATTTTTTTTTCAATCCAGAGATAGTGAGTCCAAGCAATGAAAGAACCTGATAGATGAGGAAGGTTCCGAATATGTTCCTAGGGAAATTGCGAAACTCAAAGTCCACGGTAAAGAACAAAGAAGCATATGCCATATGGCGGCAAAACGCTTAGCGCATGGTGTGGTCTCAAATGAAAGGGTGAAGTAAACTATACTGTTCATTCGCGGGAGTAAGAAGCTTTTCTTAGCTGGGTGCCATGGGACGTAGGCTACGTTTCAGACCCCTGGCGAGAATGACCCGTAGGGGCGCTTCAAAATAAGAAGAGCCTGAGAATTTGGTCAAAGCATGCAATAATTCGGGGCTCTTCGAAGGGTGGGTATGGATACCTATGCCTCAATATGGTAAAAACCTAAAATTTAAGGCCGCCGACGGGAGCCAATTGGGAGTTGAGCGGTCCGTCGGGGAGCAGGGGCTGCGCCCTACATATGGTAGCATAGGCTATAGAAGAATAGGCCTAATACAATAATAAGTGGGATTTTTAAGATCTCATTTCTCTCAGTCGCAATGAACTTCATATAATTTTAGTTAGTGGCATTGGCGCAGCTACGGTAAGGTGACCAGACATCCCCGATTTTCGGGGACAGTCCCCAATTCCAGCGTTCCGTGCCCGATTAAAAAGTGTCCCCGATTTATAAAAATGTCCCTAATTTTGAAATTTCCCACAACATTAAAAATTAATGTTGCAAAATTAATATTTTGTTAAATGTGTAAGCCTACTTTACCTTTCACAAACTTCAGATGGAGGCTGAGAAAGTGTTGTAACGAGTCATGTCTCGAGTCACTAATTTTCAAAAGGGAAATGACTCGATCGAGCAATTGTATCATAATTTTACTCATTGAAATAATACAATGACTCGAGTCACATTGAAAGTAGTAAATGACTCGACTCGACTGCAAAATTGAGTGACTAGTTACAACACTGGGCTGAGATAATGGTCTGTAACGCCCATGCACAACGTACGTAGACAAACAGTTACCTGCAATCACAGAAATTTCAAGTCAAGAGCACCAATGACTTTTTTTTCTGCTGTGATCACACATGCACTGTAGCCAATTGAACAGTAACGAAGTGCGGTAGCAGTGGTTCCATACAGGGCCTTGTTTAACATATATACTGGAGGGCCGTGGCCCCCCAGTCCCTTGCACGGCCCCCTAGTCAGCTCATTTGCCCCCCCCCTTTGGTCCCTTTTTCTGGAATTCTTGAAACTAGTAGCGTACCAAAGGAAGGAGGGGAGGGGGTTCCAACGAGCTTTTGTTTTTTTTAGTAAGCTGAAAATATTGTAGGCTTATATTTAAGCCACCAGAGGTAAGGAAGTGTGGCAAATTGCTCTTTACTATAACGTACTGGTAACACATAACAGTCAGAAAATTGTAAAAATTTTACCATACTTTGTATATTGAGTGGCAGACATCACCATATTTTGACAATCTGCCAACAGTTTTAAGAGGATTGTTTTTCCATCCTAGAAAATACTGAAAATACCGTTCCTATAGGAGCTTAATAGCAGAGCCCGAGGAGGGTGATTTCCGGTAATCTGGGTGGAATTTAACCAAACTATTTTTCTGGAACGCTCCGCGCCAACCAATGGTGGCGCTCCGCTTAGATATTCTTCCCACAATCCTTAGCTCCCCAGTCCAAAATCCTGGGTGCATCACTGGTGGAAGTCACTGCCTAATGTTAAGCAGACGGGGAGGGAAGGGGGTACTATAAAATGACCTCACTCAGTGACTAAATAAAATAGGCTATAAATAATGTATGAATTTTCTTATAAGCCATTGGAAGTCCCGTTTCTGGCAATCTTTTTCTTCTTTGTAATGTATGCGCCGACTAATGGTCGCGTTCTGTAAGTTGCAGGCGCGTGTCCAGAGGGAGTCCTTTTTAAGAGCTTTTTTAACTTTTTTTTTGTAATGGAAAAAAAAAAGACTTCAAATGATGCTAAATAGTGCACCAGATTGCATCTGAGGGTGCTTAAAATATTCAAAAATTTCTCAGGGGGAGGGGGACACTCTCTCTTCCTCTAGACCCCTTTCACAATACGGCCATTTTAACCAAAAATTAGTATCCAGTAAATTATGAACATTTCCAGTCACATATGATCAGTTCAGAAACATCACCATTTTGCATCTAAGCTACCTTAAATTAACTAAAATTTCTCAGAGAGCCCCCTCCCTATACCCCTTCCCCAGATAGGCCGGCGATCAGGTCCTGCAGTTATCCCCCATGCAAAAGTCCTGCCTACTCCAGTGCCTGGACCCCCCGCCGTGCGCGGGCACCTTCGGGCGAAAGGGCTTCCCCCTCAGGCCAGACCCCTGTCAGCTGCTGAAAATCCTGGACACGCGCCTGAGTTGGTCCTTTTTGCGGAATACCCCCCACTAAAAAATTCTTAAAAAAGGCCCTGCCAAGGTTAGGGTAATTCGACTTAAAACATGGCTAAAGTATCAGGCAAAAAAATGAAAATGTAACTTCAACAATCAGTTGCATATGGATTTTCCGAACGTGAAATTAGTTCATGGAAAATGCAAGTAAGTAATTTTATTCCAATTTACCCCCCCCCCCCCACACACACACACGCACACACAAAACATGAAAAAGTTTGCTAAAAAGTTATGGTACTGTACAGTATCACCATTTTACTTTTGATCTTACGTGCATACAAATGTCTCAAGGGGGAAAAGAACACCCTTTAACCACTCCCTCTCATCAAGCGCCCCCCCCCCCCCCAAAAAAACATTTCCAATGAAAAGGTATTTCCACTGAAGGATAAAAAAATTTCCCCAATAAACCACCATAACTAAACCTCCAAGGTTAATTAAAAAAAGTCTACAATATCGCACCATTTTGCATCTAGGCTCTTAAAAAAAACAAAAAAAAAAAAATTTAAAGGGGAGGGGGACACACCCTCCCCTTACACCCCTCCCCCAGGCCGGCGATCACACAACATACTGCATCCGGCCACTATCTAGTTGTGCCCCCTTGTCGAACTGTTGTGCCACCTTGTGCTCCTCCAGAATAAAAAAGTCTGGTGACGCCACTGATCGGAGGGGGACATTATTTTGATCCTTTACCAGATCCCAGACGGATCTCGTTAGGCCATGCTGTATTTATTCTTCAAGCAAATTTTTCGTGCACACCTCTAGCTCTGAGTCTGATAAGCCTTCTTTCTGTACATGACATTGTACAAGCTTCAATAAAATCCTCAAATGCACTGCGATAAAAAAAAAAAAAAACCCATCCACTCTTCCAGCAGCTTAAGTACAAGCGCCATGAAACATTGAGCATGTAGCTGTCTTCCAGCTCCATGAACATTGAGCATGGAGCTGTCTTCTAGCTCCCTGCATAGGCTCATTGACTTAGCCTACTACCAATCGTGTTGTTGCTCCCACTAACATCGTCGTTAATCGCATTTGGGTTGACTGAAACAGCGCCGTTGACTGCTTTAACGTTGTTAACTCATATTACATGGTTACTTATAATCAGCCCGTTAAACGCGGAAAGGTCGTTAAAGACATTTAGCTCGCTATTGATAAGGAGTACGCCGTTGTTAACCTCTTGCTGTACGAGGCCACTTCGTAACACGCCGCTGTTAACTACTTTTACCGCCTTGTTACTTAAAGTTACACCATTGTTGCCGATATTAACCACGTTTTGTTTCTTAAAATCAGGCCGTTATTACCAACATTTACCACGCTGTTGTTGAAAATCACACCGTTATTAACTCAATGTACGCCACTGTTACTAACGATTACGCCGTTATTGAAGAACTTTGCGTAATTCGCGTTCCATATATCTTAGCTGAAAAGAAGAGCAGTTGACAAGTTTATGACCAACTAGTTCAAAATTTTATGTACCTTTCAGCTGTCTCATTAAGTTGACTCAAAAGGACAGAATCAGTTAACAG
Organism: Holothuria leucospilota; assembly: GCA_029531755.1. Taxonomy (NCBI): domain Eukaryota; kingdom Metazoa; phylum Echinodermata; class Holothuroidea; order Aspidochirotida; family Holothuriidae; genus Holothuria; species Holothuria leucospilota. The sequence continues at coordinate 52,418,351 of CM055963.1, read as the reverse complement.
TATTCAAAATTCAAGTACAGTAGTGAACAAAAAATGTCAAGTGCTGAATGTCCTCTAAAGATCAAATTTGCTGCCTTGAAACTTTATACCTTCTGGTGTGCATACCTAAAAATGAGCAACTACTTTAAAGTGATTTAAATTGAGAAAATTATCTGAGTGAGTTGTATGAATCTTTAACTAAACAAGCTTAGGTTGGCTTTTGGAATTTCTTGAGGAGAGTTTTTCTAGACATCACCTGTTAAGATATGGAAATACTTTCATTCATACCTTATTATCTTATCACAAAATTAAAGTGCTCAATCCAAAATGCAAAGTCTGCTCACTTAAGCACTTAAAAAACAAAATTAAAAAAGGTAGACATGCTTAAGCTGAATTAACTTTCTTGAATTGTAGTAGGAAAAGATGAGTCTTGATGGTTCATTTAAAAACTTAAAGCAAATACTGGTACACAACTTTCACCCTGATAAGAGCCATTTCCCTCAGTCTGGGAAGCATTTCAGGCAAAAATTTTCTTGATACACTAGGAGCCAACCAACGGTGGCAATAATAATCTTCGCCGTCACCGCTGCCAACCCCGCCCCACTACCGTTGGCAGCATCAGCAATACCAGAAATATCTACTAGTGTAAAAAGGTAGAAATAGGCCTTAAAGAATAGACAGTATTTCATGCACCACTCCCCCCCCCCCCCATAAAGAAAAAGCAAACACAGACTTTGGTCCCAATCCTGAGTGGCTAGCTAAGAGTCTCTTTAGTAATGACTTGAATGGTCAGATTTAAGGCATTTTTACCCCCTGGATAATTTCTGAGAGGAGGTGCTGGTGGTATATATTACATCATCATGTTGTTTTGAACTGTTTTCAAGTGTTTTATCTTCTTGTGCCGTATGTAGCTTTGGTGGAGGAGATATTTGCTGCCCAGAAGGAGCATGATGAAGCCATCTTAGCCAGAATGAGGCTGGCCAATGATGAGAGGGATGATGCTCTTAGCAGAGCTAAAATGTTGCAAGAGAAAGATGATTTTGATTCTGGTACAGATGTAAACTCTAATGAAGATGATGACAACCATAAAGATGTAGTAAGTCATCAGCTTTACATTACTCCCCTCTTCTTAAATTTAGGTTTGCAGGGCTGTACATTAAGGATTGTTCGGTTTAGTCTCGGCAAGTAAATAGTAATCAGGGCAAGTGAATTCTGGGGGTTATTTGCCTAACTGGGCTGGCAGTTCTTAAAGGATGTACCCTCCTGCATATATGAAGTGCCTTCAAAGCCAACGACAGATTTAAACAATGGCCATAAATGATGTTCCAAATTACGGAATTTGCAAATGTGATACTGTGTTAACCAAAAATGCAAATATAACATATCATCATGGTGTTTAGCATCACTGTAATCTGCATTTCAGACATAAAAGACAGTGTTTAGATACAACAAATGCACACTGCAGCAGTAGGCACTAGGGTAAATTTTTATCATGATACTTGTCTTGCTTTATTTTCCATCATTTAGGATAAATGAAAAAATTGTCAGGATTATTGAATAGAAAGTTACTGGGCCCCGCTGCCCAATTTCCTTAAAGTTATTGTAACGCCCTGATTTAAAAGTTTTATTTTTCAAATCTGCCTGACTGCATTTGACCATCACAACTTACATCTGTACAAGACAGGCAATGCCTTGCCTGTAATTGATACTTGGTATCAAAGCCAGACTTTGTTAAAGTTAAGTGAGCTAACTACACTAAAATTAAATGGAAAAGGAGACTAAGTATAGCTTGGTTACCTCTAAGGGTGATCTTGAAATGTAAAATATAGTCACTCCTACAGTATCTCAGATTATTAGTCTTTAATCCTACAAAACAAATAGCCCATATACCTTAAGTAATGTGCCTTTTGGATTCAAAATTATATGCATTGCAAAGAAATGTTATCACTATGTATTAAGTATTCTGTAACCAGAACTCATATAAATGTTCCTTATAGGAATTTTATAATCCTTAACACAGTCTCTGTCAGTTCATGCCAGTGTGACCAAATTTCAAAGTAAAAATCTTCCCCTCTGCTTCACAATTGTTCTTATCGCTCTGATTTGCATTTTAGAGCAAAGGCAACTGGTTTAAGTTTGGTTTTTAATGTGTGATAATTTTAACTTTTATATTTATGTTAGGCTATCAGAAATCTTATGAAGAAACTGAGCAATGCAAACTCTCAGTCAGACATTAGAAAGTACGGCCATGCTATTGTGCATCATATTGGAAACAGTAAAGATAAAAGGAAAAGAATTACGTCAGAAGAAATGAGGGCCATCATTGAAGAAAAAGATGCTGCAATCACATTGGTATGAATCATTTCAATTTCTGCTTTTTGTTCAAATTATCTTATTTTATTGTTTTTTTTTTCCTTTTTTTTTTGGGGGGGGGGGAAGGGGATGTTGGGGGTTGGGGGTTGGATGCACACAAAAGCCTGTGCATTCATCAGTAGAGACATGAGGCTCTCATTTCCACATTTTGTACCATCGCTACACAATTTAACTTTTCCTAAGCCCATGTTACATGGTGTTACCTTGATACTAAGGAACAGAAATGTTTGCAGTTCTTGTACCTGTTGTGTGGATGCCCCATGTTTAGAGGAAGAAGAATCATCCTTTTTTGTTGAAGATCAAAGGTCATCTGAGGTCACCAGAAAGGTAAATTTCTGAAAAAGTCAGCACAATATAGCAAGATATGGAGCATGGATACTTTGCTATTTTAGCATGTAGATGCATTATGTTGAGTAGGGTAGCCAGATCGTTTTTGGTGGAGGTCATAGATATTGCTTATAGCCAGTATCACATTGTGAAATGCAACATATTTTCTTTCATATGCAATGAAATCCTTGAAATGTCACATATTAAAATGGGCTGAACTGAAAAAACTACAAGAGAAAAAAAAGCTACACACATCAAGGCAAAAATTTCTACACAAAAATGTGCTATTCAGAGTGATTTTGTGTAACTTCTTTTGCTACAAAAGAAAAAACTGCACTTATTTGAGTGGTGATCATAGATTGTCTGAGGTCACAGAAGGGAAATTTTAAAAACCTTGTTTACTTGTTGTCTCATGGTCTGGAGACTTTTGATAGTAAACATAGTTGAGTGTTATTGACTTGGACAATCTAAAGTTTTTTGTGGTGATGGTTAGGACCTTGTACATTGTAGGAGCTAGTTTGGTCAAAAAGCTGACGTCAAGTGCAATTAATTTATCAAAACTTCAAGTTCAATTTATTTTTGCATTCTGGTTATGTTTAGTATACAAAGCATGCATTTTTATGTAAATTGAGTTCATAATACTTTGCTATTTTTTTGAGAGAAGAACTAGAGACATATCTGTTTGAAATAAACTTGGTAGAGTCAGTACAGCAATCATTTGTTGAATACCTTTGTAAGTAAGCACCAACGTAGGTCAAAGAATGTGCACAGCTGAAGTAAAGCACATTATGACATTAGATAAAACTTAATACAAATCCTTCAAAGTTAAATTTGTTCCCTCATTCCTTGAGAATCATGCACTATGCACCATTCTTTACTTTACCAACCAGTTATTATTTCATTTTAAAGAGGTCATCATTCTTAGAACAGTGGCTCTTTACAGACTCTCAACTGTTGTACCACATGGCAAGCAAAGACAGGAGTTAGCTTTTACCCTGTTAAAAATGAAAAGCCTGTTTATTTAGGTAACACTAAAAAGAAATTTGGGAATATTGAAGCCAACAGATAAAAAGAGTAAAGATAATTACATCAAAATATGGTGCCAATCCAAGCACTTAAGATCTTTAATAGTTGTGTTTCTTCCAAGTAGGCTGTCAAATCCAGTTTTGTAAGAAACAAAAAAGAATTTTAGGAAAACTGTCATAACAAATTTTCTGTCATCAGCATGCAACACACTGCTGTCATTAACTAATCCCCAGGAAAGGGAAGAGTAAACAAGTGTGTGAAATTTACAACACATTTATCAGGAGCTCACAGTCTCTATCAACAGAGTCATAATGTACTTGTTTCTTGTCATCTTATTGCATACTTTTTAGTAGACTATTTTTAACCTGAAATATTTTGATGCTATGTTAGAACTTGAACCTTTGAAATGGTGGGTAGCATTGTGTATTAAACTCTTTTTTTTATATATTCAAGGAGGCTGATGAATACTGTCCTTCAGACTCTAAGAGAAAGAATGGCCTGTTATGTCGTCCTTTACAACTTTTCATTTTCACAGAGTAAGAAACTTGAGAGAGAAATTGTACAGCTAAAGAAAAATCATGAGGATGCAAAGTACAAACGGGGCAACATGGAGTCCTTAAAGGTATGTTACTGTATACATAATAACAGACAGTGGTCTGAAGGACACCCAGAGGTCACTAGCTTTAATATCATGTCTACAGGGTCACTATAACTAGAGCTAAACCAGATCTATCACTACTAGCCTGACCAAGCATTTTGCTGTTTTACAATTGCTTACTATAAATTTGTAACAGTGAGTGATTAGTATAAGCTTATGCCTACAGGATCATGGAAACCCACAATTTGAAAGTGATCTTATCTTGCCATCAAATGCAAAAATATCGAAATATTTATGTTGGTGGCGCAATGGCAACTTATAAAACATGTCTAATGTTTTAATGTACTTTCCTGGAATATTCAAAAGAACAAATTACAGAAAGAATTCATTTTGACTGTGGTTTCATATAAGTTTGTATAAGAAAGATGTTGTTAAGGCATAACTTAGCCATGTCAAGGTAATATAGCCTAACAGTGGAAGGAAATGACTCCACTTAAAAGATGGGTAGATTTGCAAGATTAGAACCTATTCATTTGTGTATTTTTATGAAGAAGGCTGATCTTTGAAAGCTCATATGTTACTTTTGCATTGAATTATGTTTTAAATTGGTTCTTTGATGTCTGTTCTCTTTTTTTATGTGTGACTGAGTAAATGTTCCCAGTCATCTAGTTGAATTAACATGAAACTAGAAATAAGGCAAATACTGCACCTGCTGTTTACAACTTTCAATGTTGTGTGCGATACCACCAAACTTCAACAGAGAAGCGTCCTAGTTGGACTGGTCATATGACATGCAGATGGCTGGAATCTTCCTCAGTGCTTTGCCCCAGATGGTCAAGCTCTCCAGCAGTGTGAAATGATATATGGCAGATAAGATTCTGGAAAGTGCAGAGAGGACATTGGTATATGAGAGGGTTAGACAAGTGAATTTCATGATTGGTGCATTGAAATACGTACTGGAACAATTGTTACAAAAGCTCTCCCGCTCGTTGCCAGGTGACTCTTTCAAGAGAATATCAGAGTTCACTACAGGGGTAAAGTAACCTCAATATCAGTTGGTAAAAGGTTGTCATATTGAAAAATTTCAGAAACTGAAATGTTCGTGAGGTGATTTAGACAAAATGAGAAATCAGAGCACACCTGTTGATAATCAAAGCTGTGTTAAAGGGATGGAAATCTATCAAAATGTCATCAATAACCATAAGGTGAGCATACTCACAAAAGTATTATTTGCCATAGTACCAGAAGAAGCCCTAGTTCCAGAGTTGGTCACCAGTGCAGAATTGACAGTTGTCCCAGCTAATAAAGGTAATTGTGGGGTAGTATTGAACAAAATAAAGTTATACCAGCAACTGCAAGGACTTACTTAGTGATGGGAAAACATACAAACCAATCAGCTATTATCCCTCAAACAGATACAAGAAAAGAGTGACTAAATTTACCTCTGAACTCCACAATGAAAGATAAATCAATCGTGATCTAAAAAGGGGAGCTAGACCCACCCTCTGAACTGGCAGTTCTGGCCTTCTAGAAAATTCAAAACCGGAACCAATTCCGATCAGGCCTAGAATGAATAGTATAGGCTCTGCTACATACAACCTAGCAAATTATACAACACTAGGCCCTCCAGTGGGTCGGTCATCTCACCACATAAAGAATACCCAAGACTTTGTCCACCGGATCAAGGATTACCGAGTGACAGTGAAGGTATAACATCTTATGACATCACTGCTTTCTTCACATATATGGCACTGAGCTTTGCAATCAGTGTCCTCAAAGAGAGCCTCCTGAAGGATTCCACCCTGGAAGATTGTACAAACCTCACTATTGACCAGATTGCAGAACTTGTAAAACTTTGTTTAAACACAACCTTTTTTTCTAATATCAAGGGATGTTCTGCAAACGGCAACATGGCTTCACAATTGGGCCACCCATTTCCCCAGTCATCATGACATTAATTCATGTGTGGAAAGGTTTGAAAAATTACCTTTACACTTTCTCCCTGGCATTAAACCCAGGCTGTGAAATCGATTTGTGCACATCAGTCACCTTAATGATAACATCAGTTTCACACAGGAACAGTGTGAGGATAACTCCCTGGCATTTCAGGATCCCTTGATCTCTTTTAATAGTGACAGTACATTACACAGGTATACAAGAAGCCCACTTATACTGATCATAATCTACAGTTTGACTTCCACCATTCTCGCATACACAAGCTTGGAGTTATAAGAAACCTTCCGTGCATGGCAGACACAGTCATCAGTATGCCTGATCTAGACCATGAGGAAGAGGATCCCACAGAAAACACCTGGGGACTGAGAACCAAACTTTGCTTGTGTAATAGGCAACAAAAGGGAAGGTTGGAAACATCACCAGCGAGAGAGTGGTTGTCATGTCACCATACCATATATTTCAGGACTGTTGTAGCACATCAAACATAGTCAAAGGAAAACATTTAAACATAGTGTATGTTGTGGTTTGTGATGCCTGAGACTGTGGCAAGCTTATGATAGGGAAACAAAACAAGGACTTCAATCTCATGTGAATCAACACAGGAGGTCTAGTACCAACCAGGCCCAAAAGCTCAACAGTCTACCTCCGTATCAGAGATTCTGGTCACAGTGTCAATGAGGAATCTGTGATTTGGATGAAGAAGAACAGTGGCACAAGTAAGGCACCAAGAAAGCCATCTAGGAGTATGTTGAGAGCCTGTCACTTAACAGGAGAGGGGTCATGCAGCTTAACCTGTTGAATGTCTGGGACAAAGCACTCAGGAAGATTCGGGGCCATCTGTATCAGTGACATGACCAATCCAACTAGATTATTCCTTGTTCAATGTTGAAGTACTGTGATACTGGATGCAACATAATAGTTGCTATCAGTAAGTCCAGTATTTGCTTTATTTAGAGTTTATCTTTTATGTGTGATTACTCGTTTTGACAAATGGCATGCTTTCGATTCAAAATGTTTCTTTTTGGAATAGAGAGTACTTGTAATGACTGTAATCCAGCGAAACAAAAAATGTGCAGTCATATTTGTGTAATTTACTAAATGCACTTCTTTGTCCTCTACAAATTATGGATGATTGCTTAAAATTTAATTTTATCAGAGTGAACTGAAGTCTTCCAAGAAAGAGCGAGATGCTGCACTCCTCAAGGCAAAAAAATTACAGGAGGAACTGGAGAATTTGAAAATGTATTATAGGTGAGTTTTGTATCTTTTTGCTTGGCTTATAAAGTTCTCTAGGGTCTTTCTGTGCATCCAGTCTATACCTATTGTGTTAAAAGTAAGATGTGCTTAGACCACCCTAAATTAAGACTGAACAGAGACAATATGAAACTGAAGTCAATTTTGAGTGGTTTTAGAAATTATTTTAGAAATATTGAACCTTTAGCTGGGTGTTTTCAGGTGGTGTCTTGGTTTAAACAGATATTGAGAAAATCCCCCAATTACCACCTATCAGTTTGTGTAAATTTAATCAGGGGTCGAAATTTAATTTTTTTGCTGCTGTTCCACGGAACAGCGCCTTTTCCAAAATTACTGTTCCGGATCAGATTTTACTGTTCCGGAGCACAGTACCTCGGCATACGTACAGTTCGTGCACATGTGCCGCTGCTAAGGTGCAAATGGCTGTCTACTGTATTCTAGTTGTATGACTGCATGACTTGACCGTAACGCGGAGAGGGTGAATTTTCGTTTGCAGCGGGGATTAGCCAGTGGGATATCCTGATTTTCTTTTGGCTCTTATTTTTTAAGCATAAATTTATTGCCAATAATCTTGCATTGTCCCGAGACCTAGCATTGCAGTGTCCCAAGACCTACTGTAGGATGAAATACACTCAGAACTGATGCAGAAGGCACAGCAAGCAAGGCAAGTGGGATTTGAGTGAGAGCAAAAAGTTCCACAGTAAAGGAATATTTTTGCTTGATTCATCCTTTGAATTGCGGTTTATTGCTATAGCAAATCAATGAGTGGGTTCTCCAACATATGAGTGCACATACTAATGTTCTTTTCTTGCAGCAAATTTACGTGAAATCGTCACTAAGTCGTATCCTTTGTCACCACCTTGATTCAAGTATCATTAATTCCCCACAGTAAGTCAATGGGAAGATCTTGCAGGGAAAAACAAACTTTGACTTTGGTTGCAAGAAGTCAGAGGTCAGAATTGCTTTAAGTCGTTTCAATTTTCGGTGCTTAGTTGCTAGCTTGGAGGGAATACTAATACAAAAACCCCTAAAAACACAATAAAGTGGAGGGAATTTCAATGAATAGTTAGAGGTCATTTGGAAAATAGCACACAAAACAAGGGGTGATGTAAGATGACCTTCGCTTGCAGAGCAATAATGACAAAAGTTTTTCTGCATTCGGTAGTAAAACTTCAGTAGCCTATGTGCGTTTACACAGTACTAGCTGTACCATGCAGCATAGGGAATAAGTCTGCACCGGGCACCCGGGTACCAGACCGACGATGTCAAGACCCGGTTCTCAAACTGCTACCCGAATCCAAAGTTTCACTACAGTAACATAGATTGCACAGGGGACAGAACACCTAAGATGTTACTTTTTCCTGCAAAATTTATCACGCACATGCCTAAGAACACTTGTCATGCCCGTGCGTACAGTCAGATACGTTGGTGTGATATTATATCAACGTGCAAAGCAAAATTTCTTATTCCTGTATGACTTTACAACGAACTCGTAGCCTAACGGAAGTTATATTTTCGGGTACCCGGGTACCCGACCGACCATCGACTTCGAGTACCCGGGTCCGAATTTTGGACCCGGTGCAAACACTAGGAATAACACGTGCAAGTGTAACCGACTTTAATTGATAACGGTGGAACGAGATTGCATTTTATACTTAAGCCAAAATTTACGTGGATTTTTTATATTCACGGCGTCATTACTTTATCAGAGATTAGCATGTGTGTATATTTATATGCACTTTGCTTCTTGTCGAAAAACAATGTTCCACGGAACAGTGGCTTTTGAGAAGTTACTGTTCCGGCACTAAAAGCACTGTTCTCGGAACAGCGGAACAGTGGGAATTTCGACCCCTGAAATTTTAATGCATTATTTCATGGCACAGATTAATGTTCTACACTGTACCAAATATGAAACCTATATGATGTAGCTGGAACTATCAAGGATATAGGGTACTCACATGGTCAGGAAATTGGGAAAAGTCAGGAAAAAGGTCAGGAAAATGAAACGGGGGTTTTCCAGACCTGGAAAGTCCTTGAATTAAACTACAAGGTCTGGAAAATTATTCATCGACAAGCATTTTTTTCCTGTAGTGAATGCAGGCCTTTGGAAGTAAGGAAAAAGGGTTTAGATTAGTACAAAACCAGTGCTTGATAAAAATTGTTTTGATGTTGTTTGGCCAAAACCCAAGTACCTTACAGGTACATTTGGTTGGCCTAGGCTACATGCGACAACTCCCCATTCAGTGCTGTCAGTGCCTGACATTTTGACTGTGATGTGAGAATGGCTGTGTGCGTAAGTTGATTTCTCAGTGCCATGTAAGCCCTGTGTATGTGGTCACTGGATTCCCTGAAACATGCCATGTTTTGTGCCTCAATAAACTTGTTGATGCTATCAGAACTCTCAATCAAAACGGTAGCCATACCGATTTGAAGTGACTAGGTAAAACATAAGAAACCTTGGAAATGTATTCCTTATTAGTTACTGTACATACGCAACTTTATACTCCAAGAAAGAAGAGATTTCTGTTCTAAAATACATGATTTAATTGAACAAGTAGGTTACTGCTAATTGCACACATGTTGCACTGTTGGCAATAGCTTTTAGATCAGAGAGTTAGTTTATCAAGTATTTCTAAAATAGTACAGTTGGTGAAGAACCCTGTAAACCTGTGCCTGACATGTGCAAAACCTGCAAATAACAACCTGAAGTGTAGCTTCACTTGGAGGTTTTGTCTATATGAGGAAACTCCTTCAGAGACGTTTGGCTGTTTTGCTATTGCCTAATGTGAAATGCATATGACACAGCACTAAGAACCTAACCTACACATATGTATCTGCATTTGATCTACTGTATATTAGACTAGGGCTGTGAAAGTTTAGCAAAATTACTAAACGTTTAATCGCAAATTTTGCGATCGTTTAGCGATTAATCGCATGTACCTATGATCAACACAGAGACTATAAACGTGCCCTTGAATATGATGATTATGTAAAATGCATTAGTGACGTCCGGGGGACATAATTTCCATGACCTCAAACACACACCATTCATAGGCGTAGGAGCCCAAGTTGATTTGGGGGGGGGGGGGGGCTGGAGCAACTTGCCTGAAAAATATAACCAAAAATTTCTGGGCTCTCCACAAACGTTCGACATGTCAATGTACATATGATATAGGCATTCATCGTTTTATCACACTGCATGCAAATAACATACAATAATTTGCCTTGTTTCTACCTTCTGTATTGGTTTTAATTTTGGCAAAAGTCATTGATTGCCGACCTGGGGGAGGGGTCTAACCCTCCCCTCTGAAAATTTTTGAAAAATTAGGTGTCCTTACATGCAATCTGGTGCCACATATGCTACCTTTGAAGTAAAGTTTGTGTTAAAACATTTACGTATTTTAGGAACTTAAAAAAGAAAAATGGACATTACCACCTCCTCTTTGAAAATTTTTGAAAAATTAGGTGTCCTTACATGCAATCTGGTGCCACGTGTGCTACCTTTGAAGTAAAGTTTGTGTTAAAACATTTAAGTATTTTAGGTACTAAAAAAATTCAACATTACCCCCTCCTCTTTGAAAATTTTTGAAAAATTAGGTGTCCTTACATGCAATCTGGTGCCACATATGCTACCTTTGAAGTAAAGTTTGTGTTAAAACATTTAAGTATTTTAGGTACTAAAAAAATTCGACATTACCCCCTCCTCTTTGAAAGTTTTGAAAAATTAGGTGTCCTTACATGCAATCTGGTGCCACATATGCTACCTCTGAAGTAAATTTGTGTTAAAAAATTTACGTATTTTAGGTACAAAAATCAGCATCAGTGAGGGTGGGGCATGGTGATATGGCCCCTCAATAACACCACTGTTAATCATAATATAAGTTTAACCATTAAAAAACACACTGATGAATTAATACAGAGTATATAGGTGCTGGTGCAATTCAGATCAGAGCTTTATATTAAGTACCAAGGAAGTTTTTAAAATATTAATACCCTTTAGCTACATCATTGCATTATTTTTCTTTCAGTAGGTGCCCGAAAAATTCTCAGTATTTTGCCCGAATTTTCACAAAGATTTTTGGTTGGGGGGGCTGCAGCCCTCGCCTCCTACGCCTATGTTAAACACGGATCCTCATAGAAGCTCAACTTTGATGTCATATGTTTACGTGTGTGCCATTTGTATAATTATGTATTTCACTTTTTCAAAAAGAGTTAAAGTGAACATCTAATTTTCTGTAATGACTGCAGATTGTCTTTTATTTCATAGGAAAAATGGGTTTTGCGATTAATCGCTGGTAGCTTTGTACTAAACGTTTATTACACATGCGATCATTTAGTGATTAATCGCTAAACGGTCACAGCCCCACATTAGACTGTACTTTTATACAGTAGCTAGTAGGCATACTAAAATCTTTCAGTATTTTTGTTGCAAAGTTTTTTATAAATGTTGTATTTGTTCTCCAGCATTCTCTTATGTATGGGAAGTCTTGTTTGTTTTTTTTTTGTTTTTTTTTTTTTAAACGTACATTGTTTTTATAATTTGGGCAATATTAGCCATAACTTTCTTGCAAGAAAGTGTTAAGAAAACTCTGGGTTACCTCATGAACACATGCTTGGACTAATTTTATGAAACTTTGATGGAGTGATGAATGCAATATGGGTTATTGGTGGTGGTCAGGGATTTGAAGTCAAAGGTCATGAAGGAGTCATTTTGGGGTCATATTATGGAAAAAATGCTTTGCCTCCTGATAAAGGGATAGTTTTGGGTGTTTTGTTGTTGTGATATAACTTTGGTGGTAGCCTCTTAAAGGTGTTCAGAAATTTTAGGTCAATAGTCATCTAGTGGTCATTTTGATATATGTTACCAGTCCTGAACACCACCTTCCCTTTCCCATATTGCACTACTTAATACACTGGGATCTCAACAAAAACTGAGACTCATTTGAAATTTTGATGGGACTCTTGAAAAAATGATAACCATGTTTATGTGTGTTTATTAATGGGGGTAGCATTCATGGACACTTCCTTTCCATATTAGGGCCTATGCCCCTCCCTACATGATTTACTGAGGTTTAGTTTCATTGAGTCCCTCTCATACTATAGCAGGGAATTCAACACTGATTTGGGTACTGCATAGTTGGTTTAACTTATTCTGCTGCTAAGGTCCACGTTCTTTCATACTGTAGATGAACTTCTAAGTTACTTATACAACATTGCCACATGCTACTTTACATCTGTGTTGGTTACCCTGTTTGGGATTCACAGTTACTATGTCCCCTCTACCTGTAATTTTCATGCATCAATATAGGCCTGTTCAAACTGTATGGTCTGTCGGTTAGTACCAGGGTCCAAATGTTTTACCTGAACACAAATAATTTCACTGAAAACTGTGATAATATGTGGCAAAAAGGGTCTTTAAAAATGTTGAAAGGTCTGGAAAAGGCATGGAATTTCATCCACTGAAAGGTGTGGGAACCCTGACGATAGCTCCATGGTTCTAATCTTTGTGTGCTGGAGTGAGCTCTGTAATAGGTGAAAGTGAATTTTTGCATTTGTCTTTTTATTTTGTGATTTTGCAGTTTGCATATCATGTTCGTTCCACAGAATGTTGATTCAGTTTTATTCAGCTTGGTGTGTAGTTTTTTTGACGTGAATGCTTTGCCTGTTTGGGTGTTTTGGCTTACCTCCAAACTGACACCAGCCTAGGGCGGCCTCGGTTGTGTCCAGGCCTGCAAGTGGGTGGTCAGGACATTAAAAAGCTGACCAATGAACACATTTTATTTAAAGTTATCTTTCCTACTAGATCAAGGTGATGATATATCATGGGATAGGATTGTCATGCATGAAACTTTGCATCTCAAGGAAGGTTGAGTTTGGCAGTAACCTGTCACTGAACAAAGGGAGCTCTGTTAATTGTATGGACATTCATAGTGTTGCATGGGTGCAGTAGTAATCAAAACAGAATGTTTAAGAAGAGTCAATGTTTGCTTAAAACTCATGTGTGATTCTTGGCATTTAAACAGTAAAGTTATATGTTTATTTAGTTCTCATATCACGCACATGTAAAAGTGCTACTCTTGTTCCAAATTAAACACTCCATGTAGATATATATAAGGCATTCCCTCCAATAATGTGTTTGCCTTCTGGCACCTGTGGTATCACAGTCTGCTTCCATCTTAAAGGCTGGTAGGTGTGTTAGGATATCTTATTACCCTTCCAAATTGATGTTGCCAGTACATACTTTTCTAGTCCCTTTTCTTCATTATGTCTACTTCAGGCCCATTACCCAGATGTGAAAAGGTAATGGAAATCTGGTGTTAAAGCTGAGTGGGTAAAGGATATATGACTTTGCAATTGGTAGTAGGGGAGTTTGATTCTCAGCTAGGTCAAACTAGAGTGGGTTATTCATCCAAGGGCAAAATTTTTAACCCTTTGGAAACCATCCTAATTTTCCTTATTGTGCACTGTAAGCCAGCTAGCTTAACATAATTCTCGACATTATTGACCACCTCTTGGAAATCTAACAGAAGTTTTCACCTAAACAGAATTTGAAGTTGGTATGAACATGAAAAATGTAGAATGTACATGTCTCTATCAGTTTGGATTGTTTAAAATTCAGTTGCATACAAACAAACTCAGAATGGCCACTGATTACCTTCAGTCGTGGAACTGGTCCGGAAACTGATGCACAATTTTGGTCCACCTCGAGATCAAAAATTTTGGCATGAAAAAGCATCTTAATTATTGATAGAGCCCTAATCACCCTTCGTATTTTCAGGGACATACCATCTGAATCAATTTCACAGCTTTTTTCTTGGAGGCTACCTTAAGAGCTTCCTTATGCCAATTTTCAAAAAAGCATTCTAGGACTGACTTGCTCTAGAACGCTGCCATTTTCTTTGCTCTGTATATCGTCAATGCCATTGGTGCAAGCTATGAAAATATTTACAATAGCTCCACCCTTACAGATAACATGTAGAAGCTATTCAGAAAGCCACTCCAACTTCTGGGGGTATGATCATAGCTAGCTTGGTCGTTTCAGGCATGGTAGGTTGAGTACAAAATAGTATGTAAGTGGATGTGAATGATACATTAACCTGATATATAATGTTATGTATCTGGTTTTGAAAGGTTAAGTAAAATGAAAAAGGTTCAAACTGAAAGATTCCAAATGTGAGGTGCAATGTTTAATCAAAAGATACCCAACATGAAGCAGTATTCATAAATCCTTGTGTATGATTGTGTATGATTCTGGGTGAAACCTTATGAATCAGTGGAGGGTAAATATAGTTTTACTGCAAGGCAATTGTAGGGGACAGATTAAAATTCACACAGAGAGTAACAGACAAGCAGGACATGTCGTTAAATGATATGCTCACAGTAATATGAAACCACTCATAGCTCATTGGGGAGAGCTAGGGGTAATTGCCAGACCTTTACATAAGATGAATATATACTATTCATGTGAAATTTGACAATGACCATCAAGTAGATTGTACTATACTTTAGTGTTTCATATCCAGACATTGCTGATTACCTGACATAGTCATGTAGCCATGAATGTACTAAACCCAGTGTTGCATATCTTGACATTGCTGATTACCTGACATAGTCATGTAGCCATGAATGTACTAAACCCAGTGTTGCATATCTTGAAAGTGCTGATTACCTGACATAGTCATGTACAGTAGCCATGAATGTACTAAACCCAGTGCTGCATATCTTAACATTGCTGATTACCTGACATATAGTCATATAGTCATAATTGTACTATAAAGGAGTGAAGCATGTCATAACATTGTTGATTCCCATACTGTACATTACCCCCTCGTTAGTTAACAGTGTTCTTAGTCACCCTGAAAGTTAAGAAAACCCTGGAAAATGAAGTCATGGAATTTGAGAAAAATGACTTAAATCATGGAAAAGTATTGGAACTTGATTGGCCCAAAATAGGAAGTGATCAGTCTGTTCTATTTCATCTTTTGTCCAAACAGCTTATTTACCAGATGATTAGTTGTTGTGGCCTTTAAGATATGTCAAACTGAATATTTGTCTTACAAAAGATACTGGATGTTGGAAATGTTGTCAGAGAAAATATTGCAGAATTATTGGAAATGCTGGGAGCTCTGTACAAGGAATGTTGGCTCTACTGAACAACTTTATGGTTGTGATCTATAGCTCCAAAACATAGGTCTATAGGCTATTTTTTTCTTCAGGAGGGGTGAGCCTTTTTGACCTAGAAAAACATGTTACCTGAGAAACTTGTCTAGTTGTTAAAAAAAGAAATCTGTCAGAGAATTAGGTTTTACCTCAATACTTCAACTTCTGAGGGCAAAAGCCCTCCCCCACCAGAATGTATGCCAATGCTCTGAAACATATCTTGTTATTTGATTTGTAGAAAGACATGTAATTTATGTGTATTGCTCAGTGTCTATGTTGAAAACCTTAAATGATATACATAGTGAATCCAACCTTATTTGGAAACAGCAGTCAGACCTGTCAAATCTCTTATTTCCCTCCAAAGTATTACAGTAACAATGTTTTTCAACCAGGGATATGCCTACACAGGGCAGCCCCAGGCAGTGCCGTCTGGCCCTAAAAATTTCTACCAACTAATAAAAAACATAATCCTCCCTGGTACTATTTTCATCTGGCACAAGCAAGTCTCCAATAAATTCCCTCACTTTAGACCCCAAATCCAAATTGGCAGTCAATGTGTCCAACACACAGGAAATCCTGGACACCCTCTCTGAAAACAGTACAAGAAATGCAATGACTAATTCCTTAACTGCCTGCCAAGTGATTTAAAGGAACTGTATGTTCCCTGATATACTGGATACATTCATTCAAATCAAGGGACTACTTTCACTCTTCAAGCAGTGACAGAGAGTTCATTGCACTGTGAGGTATTGTGTTTGAGGTCAGTAAATGTAATGTCTACCTTGTACAGTGCCCTTGCTATGCTGTGTCATGGGGTGACCCACCAAGGCCCTACTTTTCTCCATCCTGCCCCTTCTTTTGTCTACTCTGCTTTAATTCTTTAGGTTCTGTTAATCTTCCTTTGCAAAGTTAGAGCTTTATGCTAAATTATACAGAGCACACAGTGTAGACATTTAATCATTGGTATGATTGCTAATGAGTATCAATTAGGAGGGTAACTTGCATTCACTGTTTGAATGAATCAAAGTCATATTTGCCATGCAGGCTTTAAAACAGGAGTGCAACATCTTGCATGTGCAAGGCCTGTTACTTATTCTTCAACTTGCCGCCTTGTTAAAAAAAAGCTAGGGGTCTGATGTAGGAAGATTGTTCCAACTATGCATTCCAGTTGGCATCACTGGTCCCTCATAAACATTTCTTGGAAGTTTGTATGGGAATAGCAAAATGAAAAGCCATCAAGTGACTGGCAACAAACTTTTTGTGTCTTTTGTCTGACAGGTCATGTGTGTGAATTCTTTGTGAACGAATGTGGTTTCACTTCATAGAAATAGGTGACTCTTTGTGTAATCAGTCAAATATAAAATAGTAAAGCTGTGCATTTGTAATTTAAGGTGAAGTTCAAATTAATGTGGCATGAAGTACTTCTGTCCTTGTTAAAATGCCCAGGTCTCTTCACTTTGTAGTCCTATATGCCCCTGGTTTTATGTGTCATTAGTAAGAGTGTGCTTTCTATGTAAATGATGACATATTCTGAGGGTGCTATTTGCCTATTGGTGGGGATGTGTATCAGAATGTTTCCTTTGAATCTTTGAACTAGCTTCTTGGTGGAGCATTGTGAAGATTTCAATTTCTTGGTTAAGATGGGACTGTACAGCTTTTATTTTCAAAGGGGGCTCACTTCATCAGTTCATGTGAGCCTTTCAGGGCTCACTCCCATTTTCTATCTGTGAATACCATCCAAGTTTCAGTCCAGCAATTTTCAGTTGTTTTTTTTTTTAAATTTTTCATGTATTACTAGTAGATTTAAAAAAACTCAGATGGAACACAAAACACTTTTAACAAACCTAAAGGACATACTTAAGAGTACAAATGACATCTTTTTAGTATTCTGTATCAGAGCTTTTGTCATTTATCATCTCCTTACAGCCTTCACAAATCCTTGTCTCAGGAAAGTCAACTGCGGGATCAGTTCAACAATTCACTGGTCACCATCGAGGGTCAAGTTAAGTCAAGGGATCAAATCCTGGCCCAGACTCAGAAGGAGAATGCCCATTTGTCATCTCAGTTGACAGCCATCACCAATGAACGAAACAGTCTCGCTTTAAAAGTGCAGCAGTTGGAGCAGGAAAACTCCTACTACAAACAGGAAAATCAAAAGTATGGAATTGAATTTTGTGTAGTTTGATTGTATCTCTTACATCAGTTTGGAGGGGGGTGGGGCAATAATTTGAAGGATTAGCATTTACATGCATATTAATGAGAGAGCCAAGCTTAGATGGAAACAGCTAAAGATGTTACTTTTCAGTTATTAGTGTAAACCCCCAGTCTAAAATGAAGGAGGGCAGGGATGTTGGTGAAGGATATGGAAAATAGTGGAGGGGTATATATACATTTTGTCCTCAGTCTTCAAAGAAGTGGGAGGGACATGTTCCCCAGCCCTCCACCTGTTGACACTAGGCCCATGTTTTCAGCATTGTGTGGTGCAGTTGGTCTCAGGTACTGGTGTACAATATGAAAGTGTGGCCTCCATTTTTCTTAATCATACATTCATGGGGCATGTGTCCACCTAAACATTTTCAAAAGTCAAGTATTAAGCAGTAAACAGAATGCTTCAGGCATACGTGGTATAACGACTTTCAGACTACGTCTATAAGTGGTTGTAAGATGGATCTCAAATAGTGGCGGGTGTTAACATAGTCAAAATGAAAGCTTCTTAGTAGATTCAAGCTATCTTCCATTCTTGTTTCAAGGATAGTTGTTCTCAACTTTGGTTGGACCTATCTGAGTCAAGGACACAGCCAGAAGGGATATGGAATGGGTACAGTAGCAGTAGGAGTGATCCCCCCCCCCATGCCAGAGTTCTTAAGGGGAATGGGCTTGGAATTTCAGTCATTGTGATGCACATGCAGACTCCACAACTAGCTAGCACATAGTGTACACTGCATATTATATCTAAAACTGTTATTTGTAGTGTTATCCATTTAACATGCCAAAAAATGACTCCTAGATTACCAGAAATGGCACTTCCTAGGTCTTGTAATATCCTAGGAAATACACCTAGCATACCTCTCCCAACCACCTGTTGAAAAACCATAGCTAACACTAACCCCCTTCCCATGTACCACTGTATCACTTTTTTGGAGATTGGACACATCAATAGCACTGAAGAATAGTGTGAAGTTTAAGGGGCTGTGAATAATTTGTAGGTTTATAATTGAAAATGCTGTACAAAGAAGTAAATTTATGCTGCCTGAACAGAAGCTTGATATACAAATGTTTACCACATATGGTCCCACCCTTTTAATGTACTACTGCCCTGCTCCGAGCCAATTAAATATGTGAATTCAATTGTACTTGTGTTACAGAAACTTCAGTTTATTGTTACATTCTGAATTCATTTCTGAAATCTATTTTGAAAATTCCTTTCAAAGTAACAGAGACTTTGGTAGCCAGTACTACTCATTTATTTATGTTTTGAAATGAATACGTGATCCTGTCTTTTTCTCATACCTTTGCTACTCTAACCCCATATAATATCTGATGCTAACCCCAGATCTTATTTCTCTGAAAACTGGCCACAAAGCACAATGTTGATAAAAAAAATGTGGGAAACTAGTTTTATAAAATGCAGCTTTAACCATTTTCCTTTCATGTTAGCTCTCCGGGCATGACCATTGTTTACTAGTTTCCATGGCAATGTCAATCACATTTGTAGAATGATTGAGACTTTTTAGTACGGTATTTCTTTAAACAGTCAGTACCAACCAAAAGGAGAATAGGTCCTGCCAAATGCTTTCACACATTTTTGATAAAGGTTATATCAAACAAAAAGTTGAAAAACAAGTTTTATCAGGGTACATTGAGTATTTTTGTTTTGTCATTTGAATTAAAAGAAGGAAGTTATTAATGGAACTAACAATAGCATTTCTCTCCTTTGATCATGACCTACTAAGCCAAGTTTGCAGGTGTGACATATTATGGAATATTTATCTTTATTTTACAGGCAGGAGAGGCTGGTGGGTGTTTTAAGGAAAAAGATAACTGAAGGAACCGTCAAAACTGTCAACTGAGGGCACAGCTGATTCCAGTCAGTGTCACAAAGACTCAGATCAGTTTGGTGGTAAGGAGGGTTTAAGTTGGTGTGTTAATGCTGGCAGTTGATATTGTTACACAGGACTGGCTTTCAGATTTGTACAATGTAATGGAGAAAGACTTGGGAACAAAATTCACCCAGAACAGTCAAAGTTGTTATTAATTCGTGTGCAGTGAATGAAGTCAAGAAGAGATGAACTCTTTGAATTAAAATGACTCAGGAAGTGCTTAAAAGAAGTTGTAAGCCTCAGATTGAGTTTTGATGTTAAGGAATACCCAATAGAAGCATTCTAGTGAAATTTGCATCAAAATTTCTGTTTGTGGTTCTTGAGATATTGGCAGGTGAACATATCCCTTTTTCAACCCAAAGTGAACTTGTAGCAAGCACAAGCGACATCATAACTCTACATTAATCGGCACTGTTTTTTTTTAAGCTTTAGAACTAATTTTCTCCTCCATAATCTCAAGTTTTCATAATGTGGATGCTGTACATGAGAGTTTTACAAACTTCACATTTCCCTTGGAAAAGTTATATCCTTACCTCTTGCAAGGTCAAAACAAAAGATGGAAAAACAAAGAAAACAAAACTTTGTTCATCATTGTATGGGGATTACATTTCTTCCGCTTGCTCCAAGTTCACTATAGGCCATAAATGTAGTAACTAACTTTGTGTACTAATATCTTGAGAAGAATATGTAGGAAGTGAATGAAAATTTCACCAGAATGTCTAGATTGAATTCTTCTCTCATGCGTAGAAATCAATTTTTTGCAAAAAGGCCTTATAGAAGTCAACCAGGTCATTATTTGAGTAAATCACAGTAGAACTGGTAGTGTGTCAATGACATCTGCTTGCTACATTCATTGATCTTTGAGACAGTTGCTACAAAAAAAAGCTAATCACTTCACTGCTACATTTTAATTTTGATTTTGGAGATCCCAGGTTGAGACAAGGGCTTCCATTGACCAAAATTAAGGGAGTAGAAGGGTACAAAGGATGGTCCTCTAGGGTTGAAGGCACTGTAAGCTACCCTTTTTATGTTTCACAGTCTAGAATGAGGATGTTAAAACTTGATCATGGAACATGCAAAGAAAGAAGAATAATTCCGTAGATAATAGGCTTGGGTGACACCAGTAGTTTTAGTGTCAGATTCAGGTGGCCCCCCAGTAATAGTGACTCTGAGTGGAGTTGCAACTCCTACGATAATGTCAAAACTGTCGAAGAAAATCAGCTACAAAGTGTCCATTACTAGTGTATCAGGAGGCCTACACCACAAACTTTTCAGTGGCTGCAGTGCTGAATTGCAAATTGTCAGAGTGGGAAAGTCAGTGTGATCAACTGAAGGGAAAACTTATGGTTGCAAAAAAAGAGGAAAGACAATAAAAAAAAGGAAAAGAGGCAGTTTTCTTTATGATACTCTGTTGAAATATACAATAGGATGCAGAGGCAGGTCCAAAATGTGATTTTTTGGCATGTTCTTGACAGTAATGGAAAAATCCCAAGAAATCAGGTTGGGTAAATCTTCCAAGCCTACAAGATAGCATTTACAGGAGAAAACAGGGTTAGTTATTGGGGAGGTAGAACATAGTACTGGTGAAGAATTGTGTCTTCTAATAAACAGTGTTAGAGTGTACATGAAGGGCTTTTAAGTATGTGGTTTGAATACTCTAGCTAGCTGTAGGCTTTGACAAATTCTTTTTTGATTACTAATCCATCAGACAAGCTGTTCTCTTAGTCTATTTGTCCACGTGAATATCTTCTTGTTCACTCTTAATATGCCTTTAAACTCCTTTGGGGAGACTTCACAAGGGTACTTGCCCAGCGGGCTATGATATTTAACAATGTACTTGCCCGAGTAACTTTTTACTTGTCCCGGACTGTCGGGCGGGGGATTTGTCGAAGCCTGGCAAGCTGCTGAGTCACTGAGGGATTAAGGGATCATCCCCTTTTTTTTCCTTTTTATCATTTTTTCAAAAGGTCAAAATGTGTGTTGGGGGAAGAGAGTCAAAGATGGCATTTTCAAAATATAATAACTGACAGTCTTTTGCTAGAAAGTCATCATTTGTCACTTTTTACAAAATATTTTGTGGGAGGGGGTCTGATGAAAGAGTACATTTTGTATTCTTGTGAAAATAATGAAAGAAAGGATGACCCCTAACCCATAAAAGACTAAATTGCTGGGAATTTTGCTCGCAATCCAATGTTTAAAACATATCATTTTAAAACTTTGAGTCTTAACTCAGGTCACTGAATTATTCATTTCCATCACTGCTCATATGGTGGAGCTCATATCCACTGGTTTCCATTTGGAAAGGATGGTACAAGGGGGTGGGGGTAGGCGCAGTTTCTGTTGTGGTGTTATGATATGTGATCAGTATTTAGTCATAATGTGATTATGATTTGTTTCTTTATTTTCACTTCTCCAGTTTGAACCTATTTTGAGAGAAAATATGTGTTGAAGATGTCAAACCTTGATGCAAAGTTGCCTTGATATTTATTTTGTTTCGAAAATGTATATGTATATAAGCACTGAAAGTTCCTACAAAATAACATTTTTCAGATTGTGTGCTTCATTGTTTAATTTCATTTGTTTCTAAAAAGACATGAAAACTCTCATAACCAGCATTATTGTTTCAGTATTAATATTAATATTAATTTGAGGAAATATTAATATTAATTTGAGGAACTTTTTAATAGTCATGGGAACTTCCATATTAGCTTCATATTTCATTTTTTTGTGAAATGCTCAGTCCTTGACAAACCAAACAGAAACAGGTCAGAAAATTTTTTTGGTGGGTGGGGGTCCAATTATTCGCTTATTTAACTAATATTAAACAAGTGACATTTCTTTCTTAAAGGCATATTCTAGTGGCTTTTCATAAGTGCCTCATGTGAAGGAGAAAAAATTCCAATTCATGTTGTCCAAACCCCGTAGCAATACTCTTTTACTAACTCAAGATATTTCATATTAAGGAGTACTGACTTTTGTCAAACAATATCTCCAGCTCTCATCACGGTAACAGAATGTTATGTTAAGTGGGTTTGTTGCCTCAGATTCCCTTTGTTTTTCTTTAAAATTCAATATCCTGTATTTCCTTGAAATTTGAGACTGTTGAAATGTTTGAATATCTTTCCATGTAGATTTAGCGTAAATCTACACCATATGTAGGGCATTACTAACAAAGTCCCTAAATATTCGCTTCAGCAGCATCGATATCATGAAAAAATTCAGTGCTTTGTCAAATTAATGTGCTGCGATGACATCACACATTTCCCATAATGCAGTTTTTCCTGATAAAAAATTGCATTTTCTTTGAAAAAAGTTTCTTTTAAATGCTACACGCTATTGAGATGCGGTTTTCACCTCCTAAAAGAGAAAAATTTCTGCATTTTTTGAAGTATTGAATTTTGTGTCTGGCAAATCCCTTTTAAGTTGCAAGCTTTACATAAGGTGAAACTGAATATTAAGTTTCTGTTTACTTCCACTGACTTTATGTTCGCTAATCATGATAACTTATGAATTGTGTAATGATCACAGGTATCTACACTATATTCACCACATATATCATGGTATTTGTACAGAGTTCCCTAGGTCACCATTCATCATCTTGAAAAGCCTGCAGAGCATGCCTATAGTACTTCCATGGTATGTCCCAGGTGTAGTGTTTACATGTTGGGATAGGTTGCTTGCCTAACTTGCACGAGGCATAACATGGAACTTCTCAGTGGGCATGCTGTGTAGGCTTTCCTGGGTGATAGGGGTGACTCTTATTGTAACATGACCAGTTAGTAATTTTATAAAGGGTATATGTGTCAGTGATTCATTACCATCCTCAAAGTTTCAACTTATGTGGGAACTGTTGAGAGTGTAAGATAGTAATAATTTATTAAAAGAGATATTGATATTATCTGCAATAATATGAATTCATTATTTGTCTAAATCATCAGTATTGAGACATTTTGTGTGCTTACTTTGTTTTGTTGTTTAGACTTGGATATTAGGCATAGCTTAATATTTCATGGACCAAAATCAGAAAAAAGAAAAAAAAAAGAAAACAGTTGAAAATAAAGTTTTGTTGAAGAAAATCATGAAAATATGTCACAGTTATTTTCATTTTTCGACTGTCATCTTTTGTAGCAGTTTAGTGTTGCTGGTAGAAAATCAGCTGTTTTATTGGAAAGCCAGGCTCTGCATACATGTGCATGGGTGTTGACCTCACATTTTGTGTAGAATACAAGTAAACATATACCTCTATACCCTTTGTTAGCTAATGTTGTCAAAGCTATTAACATTTTAGCAGGTGATATATTGTCCAAGACCAACATTTAGCACACACATTTGGTACACAGAATACTATAATCAAGTTGTAGGTAAAGGATTTTTGGTTGTATAATACACTGAGGTGGAGGGTATTTGTTCACTGGAGTGGAGGGTATTTGTTCATGGTGGTTGTCAACAGTTGTATACTAACTACTAAAGGGGTAGTTGGGGGTGTCCACTCCAGATACCAACCTTAGGGGTATCATGCCACAATCAAAAACAAAATCACTGAGTAATGAGAATCTCTAAACACAGTGTTCAAACCTGTACCAAAGGTAGCACCATTTTGCACCAAGCTACCATACATAAACAAAAAAAATTCTCAAAAGGTGTTACACTCGATCCCAAAATGTGAATAGCTATTCTCACTACAAGAATTTTTTGGTTTGTAATCACTTCAAAGATAGTACCAATTTACATCTAAGCTACCTGACATGTACAAAAACTTCTCATTTGTTACCCCTACAACCTCTCCCCCAGGATGGTACCTGCTGTATGTGATGACCAAGGAAGGATCATCACTGGGTGCCAATAGTCCACTGGTCAAATAATGGTGAAAAATCAAGTCCTCTAGCCGTCAGTCCTGGCGGAAACTGACGGGAATCTTATGGGGACGTTTGAAGATATTCACATGAGCAGAATTAAAGAGCTGTTGGCACCCCCACTCCCCACCCCTTCTTACCTACCTTCTTATCGTCTGAACGCTAGTCGTGGAGTACAGTTGATTTTGTTTTTTATTCGCGGTCTTATTGACAGGCTATCGATGAGCTTCAATTGAAATCGGCTTCCTGACAGCTCCGTAGCTTTAAGGCCGATTTCGCCTGCTTAGGCACTTTCAATTCTCACAACTAAGTTACTTCTAGTCCCTCCTCCAATTTAAAAGATAAATCTCGCACCTTTCAGACACAGGTCTGGGGTAAATTGGGCTTTATTGCCCAAGGCCATTCTCTGGTGAGTACACTACTATGTATAATGAAGGGTACACTACTGTACAGCTCACATGTCACAGATGTGGCTGTTTCACAGGGGCGAGCTGGTTGTTAAAAAGAAGCCACGGGCCTGCCACGTTAGGAGTAGAGTTAGAGTTAGATAAGGTTTTACGGCTCATTTCTAACCAATTGATTTAAAGGGCAAGAGCAGTCCCCCAAACTTATTTTGAAACAACAGCCAAATTCCACTAATTCCTTCTTATTACTCTTTCAAGTACCTTTCATGATAATTTAGGACTTTAATATTGCATATCCAAGGTAAACCAATGAGTTACTCCCCATAAATTTTAGAATTCATTGAGAAAAATATTGTCACATGATTCTCAAGAGCCATTCATGAAATAGGATAGACTACTAGACTAATTCAAATTGGGATGACTGCATTTTACCTTTAAGTCGGGCCGGCCACGGCCTTCTTTCCAGTTGTGGCTAACTGGCTTGTTTTCCCTACTCCATTCCCTATTCTAGGAGCAGCCTAAAAGACCAACCAGTTTCAACCACCCACCCCCTACATCGTACGTCTATGCGTGGCTCCTTTCTAGAATAGCAGAATGGTTTAGGAAAATACCCTTTTTCTAAAGTATCCACGATCGAATCGGATCTGCATGTTCAAGCGAAAATCGAATTTGATTCTAGAAGCATCAGACCATGATACCAAAGGATCACCTAATTCCATGCATGGCTTCGTTCAAGAACGTGCGAAAAAAACAGATTCTACACATGATTGGAGGAAAATGAACTTCCTTTTTGTGAAGTAGCAACAAAGGAATGGGATCTATTTTTTTCAAGAGCAAACTGAACTTGTTCCTTTGAACCGTCTGACTCAGTATGATTCCAAAAGAACACCTACTTCCCTCTTAATTCGATTATAAATGTAGTACTGAACTCAGTCAACAGTTAACCCTTTCACGACATTTAATAACCTTTTGATGACTTTTGATTTATGCCACTGTGCAATATTAGTTGCAAAAAAAGGTGATTACACGGCTGCGTGGCATGAAATAAAAGTTCCGTGTAAGATTTATTCCCAAGGTTTTATCTCATCGTCTTCTACAATATATGAAAGACAAAAACGTGGACTGAGCACCTTCTTTTGGGAAAGACATATCCAATCAAGTGGTGACGAGTGACTAGTGACACTGACACGTGAAACGAACAACAAAATAGCATACGGCTAATGAAGACATCATTCAGAGCATTTGTTACAAAACAAACAAAATAAAACCCGAAGGAAATGATAATGCAATCATAAAAATGACATCAAAACCATGCAAAGATCATCTCCGTTCAGGACAAACGGTAATAAGCTTTTGACATAAAGAAGTAGAATAGGCAGATTGAACGGCATCAACTATAAGTAGCAGACGCCGGTAGTACAGAAGTAGTTACAGACTGAAGTGCACAAAAAAAGGAAGAAGTAATGCTTGTGGATGAACGAGATTTGAACTTATTAACCAAGACTAAGAACAAATTCTGGAATATTGGCCTGTTTTCCCCGAAGAATATATAATGTTTTGTAATACTTCAGAATGCGACAGAAGAACTTGGAATCTGATTTCTTTAAGCCACTTCGTAAAATGTATATTTGTGGGTAATTTCGTAGTACAGTGTTGGTAAATTGAAGTTTCGTTTTTGTTTTTAATTTTTACTCACGATTTTGTTGATAAATAAGGTCCTCTTATAGGGGAACCATATCCTACTCTAGCTATTGCTCTATCTGTCTATTCACTTATATATACTAAATTCGGTCCGTTTCGTGGCCTCAGCTAGTTTTCAACGGTACAAGCTACCCCTCGTGAAAGCTGACAAGTGGCCCTGACACACTGTTTTAAATCTGTTCTTTTATGCCTGTTGAGATATTGAGGTGTAAGAGAGCTTGTAATACAGGGTAGTGATTCCTGCGTTTTCACTTCACTCAAAATGCAATTTTGCACAGCGGAAGGATATAATGTAAAAATGCCCTAAGCATCTTCAATTTTCTTTATTTTTGCATTATTAGTACTTCAGTTCTTTTATCTTTATAACATTCACGTCACAAATTTGGCACATTCTTTCAGCAACATGACCTATACTGTGCCCTATTTTTGGTGGGTGTTAATTTGTGGGTTAACACCTTCCGCGGGTAATTCCCCCGAAGTAGTGGTGTGCTAAGCATAGTGCTTGTATAATATTCACATCAGTGTTAGCGCTAGGCTTCAGAATTAAGGGGAGAATTCCCTCCTTCAAAAGAAATTTTAGGAGGGATTTTCATTTTTAAAGGCGGGATTTTGTTAATTTGTAGTTTAACCTGAACACTTTGAAAAGTAAGTGGATGCACGAATTTTCCTCATAGAAATTTAAACTTTGCGGGATTTCCGGGTGCGGGAATAGCGCAATCGCGCACCTTAGCGCGAACACTGATTCACATCTTTCGTTATTAGTCATGAGAGTGAGCTTTTTACTTACCAGATTTTAATGGCAACAATTTTATTTTAACTAAAATTAGAATGTTGAAAAAGACATTCACTATGACGAGTTTGGCGATATATCGTAGTGTGATCGCATCAGCGTGATTTCTATATCCAACGACACCATAATTGCTTGAATGCCAAGTGCAGTCGTCCCAAGTGGGATTGTAAACATCCGGGTTCCATACTTACTTTTTTACCTACCCCTTACCCCCTTTCTTTCGTAGGGGTATGGAAAGACATTTCAGGAGGTTAAGGAGGATGTTGCCCTTAAATTTACCCTAATGAGCGAACAGATATGACATAAATTTAGCCCTGCATGAAGATAAAGTTTCGGTGTCATAAAAATATTTTTTGCCCTGAAATCGACATTTCCCCGAGGGGAGGGGGACTTTTTCAAACCACTACTTCATACGCATATATTTCTAACTCACCCGACTTATCCCTATCATGTGCAGTACCCAGTTGCTAATGAGTCGATGATTATTGAACAACTCTCTCGATATAGGTAAGCCTCTTGTTTTGCATTTGGACATTCATAGGAACAGTACAGGACTTCATTTGCAGAGGAAAGTCTCGAAATCGACTCCGCATGCCCATTAAAGCCTGGCCGTCATAATAGTGCTGACCGTGGCGGCCATGACAACCTCACATTTGGGCAAAGATAGAGGAAAAAGATCGCCTATGCTGTTAAGGCCTAAAAAACTCATCGAACTCCGTCATATACTATGAGTTTTATGCTTTTGTCAATGTTATTAAGCGATACCGGGACCTCAGCGAAATGGACGCCAGTGCTTAAAATTGGACCTTGCAACGGTCCTGTATGCGTTTAGTCACGCTACAGTTGAATATCATGTGATTACAGCATGTGCTCACTAACGTGGTAAAAAGTGCACACTGCTACCAAGCATATGCCAAAGAAGTAAACCAAGCTAGTATAAGCGGGGATCGCTTGTGGAGCAGATCTGCGTACTATTGAGTTTTGTTTGGTCAAAATACTACATGCTGACTTACCGAGCATTCTATAAACATATAGCCTAAAAAGATGAATCGTCAACACTGAGAAAAATATTTGGCCCTACATTTTTCTTTATCAGTCTCAGTTTAAACTATGGTTATACTTTTGTATTCCTGTACAAAACTCATTGTGTTTTATCATAATCAGAACGTATAGAATTCCTCTTCTTTAATGTCAACAGCTGCCCTTCGGAAAAGCCAGGAAACTTATCGGGTTCAGAGTTTCTACATACTGTGGCATATCCAATACATCTGAAACGCAGAAAATATGAAACTTTTCTAAAGCTGAAATAAATTGTATAATGAGAATTAGAGGAAAACAAGAAGAAGACACGAGTATTATATGGAAGACGATCTAAAGGCTACTATTTAGTGTCAAGACACAGCTGTAGGCTAAGTCATTAATTTCGTATTCAAGTATTCGATGATGGATGATAATCGGCTGTCAACCGAATATTTCTAATTTTTATGTGTCTTCTCTGTCTTCCATGTTTGTATTTTTTCATTGTCTGTTTTTTAGACATGTTTGCCAGAGTCACAGATCTCAAGAATTGAACTTTGATCTGAAACTCTTTTTGCTCTGAAAAACTTCCATTTTTTATCTGTTAAGCTAATTTAAACCTTAAACAACTCGTTCTCAAGGCTCTCGACGAGGTGCGCATGCGCTCACAACTAACTAACAGACCTTACTGTTTTTAGCGTGTTTGCAGTCATATTTAAATCTTATATTACTTGAAAATTTGACAATTTGGGTGAACCAATTATTCGTAAGTAATAAAGCAGTGGGTATCCCCTGTGAATACCGGTTTCCTAAAAATAACGTTACCTACCTTGTTATGAATTGCGTATCGCAACTCTACATATCATGGTTTAAACCTTAGGGATTTTTTATATCCCAAACGTAACATTTCCTTTTAAAGAATTCTTAAAGAATTGCAATTTTTGGTTGCTTCTCACACTCTGTGACAACATGAAACCGACTTTTAACGAGTCCTCATATGTTGTGAAACGACAGTCTCTTGTTGCAGCATACAACTGGCCACACCCCGGCCAAAGTCTAACAAATTATGATCAAGTTTGTGGCAACTTTTTTACAATGTGCTTTATGTTTAGTTGCTTTTCTACGCACATCTTTTTACAAGTTGGTTTTACTTCTCCTGTATGTTCAGCGTTGATTTATATCCGTGACTCTTTGGAGAAAGTCTGGTTTTTTACGTTAAGTGAAAATTCTCTTCATACTAGTCAATGACCCAATTTATTAAAGCTGTGTTATGAAAGATTTTCCGAAAAGCAAGCGTAACCGTAAGCTCTCAGTTGTGGGAGAGCTGATGGTGTCTCTTGACACGCTTGAGGCTGCTACACCCCCCCCCCCCCCCCAGCAAATGATGTTTATCACAGGGCACTGGCGTTTTTTAGGGCAAAATGCATGCCATGATTACTAGCTAAGCAAGAAAATTTTCAAGGCAAGCACCTTCCACCCCTTGTGTAATTTCTTCCCACACGCCCACTGTGTAAGCTATATCACGAGGGCATTAATATTTCCCCTCTGCTGAAAACTGGTATAATCCTGTTGCGGAACGATTATACAGCGTTAAACCTAGGTGTGCTGATATGAAACGTATAAGCAACTTGAATCACATGGCACCTCGTGAGTGGCCGCTTCTTGGTACAATGTTTTAGGCTTCATGCTCATGTATGATAATGATGCTGTAAGATGTAGACTTTGCAATAACCCTTGACGACACTAAAACTTACAATGCTGCCCTCTTTCTGCAGGGTCATTAACGAGTAACTGTACAAGTTAGCATTGCGGGTAATCAGAAAGTCTGAAAAAATGAATCAAATGAACAGCACCCTCAGTTTCGATCTCTAACAAAGTTTATGGTCCGGGTAGCACGTCCCATATTTTGTGATATTATGTGATGTGGTAGTGTGTGTGTTGTGACGTGAAGTGATGTGAAGTTAGGTGATGTGATGTTATGATACAGTACGGACGCAGGATTTAAGAAGTATCTTTATCTTAAAACATAAAGAATGAATCTAACAAATCAAGTACCAGCAAATCATCTTAAAATCATCAATGGAGGGGATAACTAGTATCGGAATAAAATATTTCAACCATGATTTTTTTTTCAAAACTTGTCTAGTCTTATTTCAAAAGTAGCAATTAAGTCAACTTCCACGACTGTGTCTGGGAGGCTTCATTTTTCATCCTTTGACCCCCTACACACTAAATTGCATAAGCAAAGGGTCCCCTAACCCATCCCTGTAGTTTTCGCCAGGTACAAGCTACCCCTTACAAACTAGCTCACAAGTTAGCCATTCATAGTACTTTCAAGATACCATACCATGACAGTGAAGATTTTTAGTTGGACAAGCTTAAACTGATTTTACCTTCTATCAAACCTCATCATTTAGTCAAATCTCAATTTTTCCTCCCCCAGCTTATAAGCCACTCATAATCCCCTGCCCAAATTACTTCAATCGACTCCATTTTGCGCCACTGGTACCTTCTCTCGTCCGCTTTTACATTAAAGTTGCAAAAGACCCCGCCTCATTCGATAACATATCCAAAGTTTTCCCAACGTCTCTCCTTAGTGCTACAGGAAAGGCATGTGTCCGACAGGGGGCGCACTACCTTAAGATGCAGTGTAGTACCTTTATATAGACCTTTTTCCAAATAGCAATTGCAAAGGATTGTGGGATAGAATTTTTGGTACGCGTTGTTAATGTTAATGGCATTTTACTGCGGCCAAAAAGGATGTGTACAAAATTCTATCCCACAATCCTTTGTAATCGCTATTTGGAAAAGGGTCTATGGAAAGGTACTCTAAGATAGAGATACGTAGCAGCTCACAGCCTGGACTAAATAGTTTACTTTTGAATCATCGTAGTGTACATGAGTAATGCTGCATGTTTCGACTAGACTGTGACCTGATCAGGTTTCATGTCATAGTTCTACAGCTACGTAAGTAAAACGAGGTCTATAGTCTAAAGTTTTAAAAAAGGAAACTATTTATTGCTGAGGTTGAAGTATGGACTAATTGACCCAATCCGCACGAGATCTTCAAAGCCATGCAATGTTCAATTTATTCGAAGTTTAATGCTATATAGTAAGTAATAATCAAGTAACTCTTGTACTACTCACTCACATTTACGTGCTTCTGATTGCTTTTTAAATTACATTGCTTAAATGACTTTGAAAAGGGCCCATTTTTGCCAGTATTTTGAAATAAGTAACCTGGTTAGCCTACAGAGACTCAACATGTTTATACTCCGGTCCCCCTGTCGTAGGACTGTAGGAGTTGCGACTCTGAATGGAGTATTAGAAAACAAATACAGCTATTTATCTACGGTTTCGAAGGGCAATAAGCAAATGCCTTAGCTCCCACTCAACTAGTAATTAAATATTATTGTTATTTTCCCTCTCAGTGCACCTTGCATTGAGGTATTTTGAGTACGAGGGCAGGGCGTGTTTTATTATCCAGTTATCTTGGTACTTAGGCGTCTTCACAGATTGTGACATCTAGGCCGCGTGTATGTTCAAAGCAATGACACACGCCCCCACTATATACATACAAAATGCCTTCTCTTAGAATTTTCAAAGTGGAAAGGGACTCTTGTGCTGGTAGTTCTAATGAAACAAGTTGGCAACATTTACGGGAGTTTGTCACCAAAGTAAAAAATTTCTTTTGTTTTTGAACAGGGACTGTTATACCATAAAATACTAGGTTAATAAAATTGCTCATTATAATTTACAGTACTTTAGTCATTGCCAAGAGTTCCTTCAGTGTTAGCAGCTTACGTCATACCCCTATGCCATTATTCTTTACTTCTCAGAGCACGATAGTACAGGGGAAGACTTCCACAATGGGATAGCAAAAGTCAACGTCACAGAGTTGTTGGGTCGTGTAAAATGTGCTGGATCTGGGCATTTCTCTTTTACAAGTAAAATTGTTATATGTACATTCAATCTGTTGCAAAAGTGGCCACGGGTGGCGCCAGGTGGGGGAAGGGGCCATGCTCCCCATAGCGGGGAAGGCTGTCCCTCTCGCCGGTCTGGGAGGTTTTCCCGTGTGGTTGGGGAGCGCGATGAATTACGGTAATTCCCGACGACGACAGTTAAATCTTAAAAATGAAGTGTTAAATGTTAAACACTGTGAGTGTTCGAAATTAATCACGTGATGTTCAAACTTTAACATTTTAGTCAATGAACGCATCACTCACAACACATTAAAAGTGGCGTCAATGCGTTACTCTCACCTTTTGAAGCGTTAATTGTGCTTATGTATTTTATTGTTATTTCTTCAGCATGGCAACACCCTTAAGTATTCTGTTACAAAAGTGTTCAACTTATTTTTGCAGTGTAAGAACACATTGTGATCTGTACGGCCCCTTTCTCCGGCCCGTGCGCTAGTGTTCCACCCTACCCCTGTGGTGCACGGCCCTACTCTGGGCCTTTGGCAAAGTATAGGTTACTCGAGCCCGGGAGCAAATTGTTAAGAAATACCAACGCCTGTTCGCGCATCTAGAATCATTCAGGGGCAAATTGTCAGCGACTGTTCAGACTGAAGGAATATTTTGCAATGTAAGATTCACTTTCCACCTCGTTACTGCCACCACTTACCCCTCCCCCTTACTGTATACTCATGTCATACTGCAGGCCATCTAGCAGGGAGGCGAGTCCTAACACCTCCCTGCATCTAGTCAAAAGTCTAGCGCGCCCTCTATTTCCTCATAGACACATGGTACGTCCTTGTTGATAAAATGAGAATGTTTGTCTTTCTTATTTTCTACAGCGTTTGTTCGAACAATAGAAACACCTTGGGATTATCGAAACTTATTTTCACCAACATGCATTATTTGTCACAACAACAGAAAAGTCCCTATTTTTACACCTCCTTTTCCGGATAAAACTTTTCATTACCCATCGTAATACTGCTGGCCACTTACCAACATATCCCTCCCTACGGTTTCTAATTCTTTTATTTTTGTCATTTTCCAGTAAACTCGAGTTTTGTTCCGACCGCGATGATAGCGGTTGCTCGTTAATGAGTACTCGAGCTCGAGGTGCACCAGTTTCTTTTCACTGCCATCCCCACTTCCTCCTCCGTTCCTTGACCCACAACAAATACATAAAAGAAACTACAAATTGGGGGTGTTTGTTCTGTAAAGAAACCATCAGTTTACCAAGGAGAGATTTTATTGTCGATTGAACTCATGCGGTTTGTAAGGTCAAGCGCAAATGACTTAGGCAACCGAGCAAACAAAGTCGTACTGAAGACGTGAGCCTGAACCTCGCAGATGAAGATTAAGGGAGAACTCCTTAAAAACATAACAAGTTTTAAGTCCTATTGTAGGTCTTTTCATCCAGTTAGAAACAAATAACTTCACAAGTTCGGATAGGGTAGTGGCTTAAGGAGGATGTCGAGGAGAATGTACTTGAGACACTGGATGAAGATTGTTTTTCCCTTCCGTCCTTTATCCCGGTCTGAATAGGTTTCAAAGATACCACAAATGGGAGCCCAAAACAAAAAAGAAAAAAAAAAACGTTAACTTCGCGGGAAAATAAGAAGTACATAAGTGTTGTCTTGTACGTATCCCTCCCAAGTAGAGGTATTGTTTAGTGAACATAACAACTTTTCGTAGCAGTCATCTGCAAACATTTGGGAGGGACAAAATGAGGTGGTGCACTCTAAAATAAATTTGTCAAAGCAGCCTCAGTAAGCCATGTTAGAAATAATTTTGACCTATTTTAAGAAATTTATTTTTGGAGTGTAACAATGACGGTCCCTAGCAATGATCTGAGTGTCATGTTTATGCATGTTGACTTTCGATGTAATGAAGATTAAATGGCAACTTAATGCTGTCAACACAATTTGAATTATAGCATACCCAAATGAAAATTCATGAATACTTCCTTTTAATCATGTGACAGTATTTTTTGTGGTTACAAAGTTGTTTAATTTATGCAAAATAATATCTTGTTTTCTTTAATATTTCCCAATATTTATGCTGTGAAATATCATGAAATAGTCTTGTTAGTTGTTAAGAAAATGTAAGGAGATATGATATTTCTCAGATCATGTTTCTCGCTAAGTTAGGGACAGGTGACTTATGCTATAGGCATAGGAAGCGGGGTGGGGTGGGGTGGGGGTCAAGAGCCCTCCAGTCGAAAATGGAGTGGTGCGGAAGTATGCTTCCGCCTCCACTATTCAAGGACGAAACTCCCCTCATTTGTTCCTCTGTCAAAATGTCTAAAATTTGCAGTGATTTTTCATTCAATTTGCACAATAAGTTGCACCAAATTGCGCAACGGCCCACAAATATACAGAAATTTCTAAAAGGGTAAGGGGACAACCCTCCTTAGATCCCTCCTCCAGAACGTCGGTCCGAAACAACATTCAACCCCCCCACACACACACACACATACACACACACACAGTTCCCTACGCCTATGACTTAAGTCATCTATGACTGATAAGTTATATCTTGTGAAGGTAATTTATTCATATTTGCTGCATGGATCTCCATAAACTACACACATGCAACGAAAACATTTGAAATAGAAAAAATGGTAAAATTTATGTTTAATTTTGCATCGGTGGAGTTCTATTACATCAATGAAATTCTTTTCCTGCATGTACGAGTTCTTGCAATCATCGTTACTGTTAAAAAAACAATAAACACTTCCCGAATTTCTCAACATTTTTCGCATAATTACGGCCTCTTCATAACGGTATTCAGTGATATGAGTAAAGCATGTAACGGAGTGTTTCTGCACTCTCGCGCCATCTTTGCCCACCTTTTCGCGGGGCTTCATCGTTGATCTCGTCATGTTCTTGCCGCACAACAAAGGCATCTTGAATTTAAGTAACAGTATGTCAAGTTCCCCATTATAGTATCCATAATTCTAACATGGTACGTAAAAAAAATTTAAATTTTGAAGCATTTTAAGTTAAAAAGACGGTACCAATTTGAATGTTTAACCCACTATGGGCCTCCCCGAACACTACATAGATTCTCTCAAAAAGTGTATTTCGGAGGAGAAAGGACCAGCATTTTAAGTAAAAATCAGGTGAAAAAAACAAAATATAGAGTGATCATTGACGATATGACGTGTCATTGACTTGCGCTCTTAGTTATCCTCTCGAAAATACGAGTCCGTAGCGAGTTTGTAAGTATGAGCAAACAATGTTACGTACTTAAGGAAAATCAAATCATAGAGACTACTAAAGATGCAGCAACTCGAGTGCATCGTGTAAAGTCCAAAATCTCGTTAAAGGATGGGAACATTTCGGGGGTAAAATTAACTCTGTTTTGGAACGTTATGTTTTCGCTGTTATTGACATTAGATGTCAAATATGCTGCGCTTTTTATTTTTTGCCTGTAGAGGGATAATCATCTAAAAATGTCGCGGGACGTGCTAGGTAGGTAGCTTCGAAAGATTTTCCCTCCGTCTCGAGCTGAGAGGATCAAATCGGCCGCTCCGCTCTGTAGCTTCTTAATGGTGTACATTTCAGTCGAGCTGAGCTAAATCTGTCCACGGGATCAAATTTCCTAAACATGTTCCTATACGAAACTTTTAAATAAGTGATTTTGAATGTCGGCAAAAAGAGCGTTGTACTTTCCGAGGCGAATGCGGCAAGTGTCACTCGTTTGCAGAGCCTGCAGGAATGTGTACTTTTTATCTGTAACTCAGTGGAATGGGTTTATGAAAGTTTCAAAGGGCCAGCGCTTTCCAGAGAGTTCATTAGTGGGTTAGCATTGCTTTCGTGTTCGACATACAAAGAAATACGAGACAATGCTTCATAACTCTCACTTCATTTTGATAATATGTATCCTCCCTTACGCCTTTTTACAAAGGGATAAAAGTCGTCCAACTTTACGTTTACACATGACCTACTCCAGCGACCGCGAAGCCAATTTTGAAGTGTGTGTGTGTGTGGGGGGGGGGAGGGGGGGGCTTATCACCGAGGAGGCCCAGTGTGTTCAAGAAAATAAAAGCCTATCATCCCAGTTTAAGGCGACCAGTGGCGTAGCTAGAGGGGGGTCAGGGGCGGTGGCCCCCCACAAAGCCTCCGAAGGCCTCTGTCGGAAATTTCTAGTCTCCGTCGGAAATAAATAAAAACAATTCATTTGAAACACTTACAACACTTCTTATGTTTTTAACCACACACACTTCATAACCAGATATGTCGACGTGAAAATCAAAAGTTGGTCTCAAAATTGCTCGGGAAGCAAAAAAAAAAAAAAGGTCTCCAGAATTTCGAATCGTACAGCTATCAAGATAATAATCTGTCGGAATTATTTTACTTTTGCCCCCCCCCCCCACAAAAGA
Source organism: Holothuria leucospilota (assembly GCA_029531755.1). Taxonomy (NCBI): domain Eukaryota; kingdom Metazoa; phylum Echinodermata; class Holothuroidea; order Aspidochirotida; family Holothuriidae; genus Holothuria; species Holothuria leucospilota. The sequence goes on along the minus strand of CM055963.1, from coordinate 52,381,473 downwards.
TATTTAGCAACGCCACTGAAGGCGACCCAAAATGCTAAAATGCTTAAGCCCCCGTAGCCCCCCCCCCCCCCGTCTCCGCGGTTACTGTACTCTTACAAAATAATTTTCTGCTACTTTATTTTACAAGTATGTTTCATGATGAAACCAAGACGTTATCCGGCATGAATCAAACCCTTTACTTTTGAAAAGATTGGCACATGGTTCAAAAGAGCCATTTAAAAATTTAAGATAATACGGAATATTCATTCATTTTATAATGACCGCGCTTTCCGATATTGTTTTACTTGAGCATCCTATTAATACCCTATAATTTTCTTCAGTGCCCTTTAAATAAAACCCAGTAATTCGTGAAGCTGTGACCTATAAGTACGGTAAGCTATAATAGAGTGTATACATACCCTAAGGCTACATTTTTCATCGAGTAAGATACATCCCATCACAATCACCGCATTATACATCAAAAGTTTAACATGCAGCGATGCTTTATGTAACTACCGTTCAAAAGACTTTAAATTCATACTTTTAAAATCATAATTAATGTGATCAGGATCTTTTGAATGGTAGGCAAGTCAAAATTAGGTACCGTAGCCAAAAATAAGGTTTTCACGGGGAGAAATTTTTAGATTTGTAGCCTGTGACAGACTTGTCCATCCAAACCTTCCAGAATTCACATGATGCAGCATTCGTAAGTCTTGTAATGTGTAAAAATTTGGGCTTTGGCTATAGACCTTATGCAGTGCACTGACGTCACGTGACGTCAGATTGGAGGCGAACAATGAAGCAAATTGCACGCACGACGTAGATTTCGCACGCGTGTGTAGTAGACTAACGCGCGTATCCCCCGGTGCACAAATCAGCTATCTGCATTTGTTGGTGTAAGTTGCAATGATACGTGCTTACCTCCATTGGAGGGCGCACTTTTTGTTTTGTGACGTCATATGCATAACGTCTATTGTTAGGATTTACTGGTGAGACCGAATAATTTATTAATAATTATAAAAGATAATTTCTGTCGTTCCATATTGATGCAGTGTTTACACAAGGTGTTCCTCTAAATGTAACAAACTATTTTCACCAATATACATTATTCTATATGCATGCTACTATTAGTTTTTGTCTATCTTCTTATAGACCTAATGCATATGATGTTATGCGAAGAGCCGAAAGATGAAACCAAACGTTACTCCCGAAGGAGTTCTGCTCCCGAAAGGAGCTCCGTCCCTAATGGACAATTTAGACTGAACATTTTATTTTATTTTATTTTATTTTAATTTATTTTATTTTATTTTATTTTATTTTATTTCATTTTATTTTATTTCATTTTATTTTATTTTATTTTATTTTATTTTATTTTATTTTATTTTATTTTATTTTATTTTATTTTATTTTATTTTATTTTATTTTATTTTATTTTATTTTATTTTATTTTATTTTATTTTATTTTATTTTATTTTATTTATTTTATTTTATTTTATTTTATTTTATTTTATTGTATTTTATTTTATTTTATTTTATTGTATTTTATTTTATTTTATTTTTATCTTATAATCATTTCAGTTCGTGTTTAGTAGAACTGTGTGGGTTCGAAACTGTGCGCAAATGTATGCCCATGATTTGGCTCCATCTGGGCGTGGATGAGTTAATTGTTTGTATTCTGTATAAGTAAACAATGTCTGCATATTGAATGCTCTGCACCTGTGCATTCAAACTACTGAGAATCTATTTATACTTCATGTGTTGGACAATTCTAGTCATCATTTTGATATAGTATCCACATAGCATCTGCTAAATAGAAAAATATATATGAGTATTTGACAGTGACAAATACTTGAAGAGCTAAACGCGGCTAATATCCATCATAGTCTCGTTCAATCATTCTCAACGGTAGTTGAGTTATTTGCAACACTGCTAAATGCGAACACTGGATGTCTTAAGTCAATAATACACATAATTAATTGATAACCCAACCCCTGCATACTACGCACTCGATTCGACGGTCGGTTCCCTAAATTCACGTTTTCGGTAAAGACAAGGTCGATTACCTGCCATGTACAACAAAGAGAAAGAAAAGTTACAAATTTTCTTTCTTTCTACATAATTTGTCATTATCGAAGAAGACAACTGCTATTTATTATTCACTTTTTCATCTATTCAGCTTCATCATACTTTCCTCATCATGACGTCATACGGTCTCATTATTATTTTTATGTAAGAACATTCATACAATTTGTCACACAAAAAACCCTTCTCAAAGCATATTTCAGCATTGACGGTACTGAAATTTCGTTATTGCTTATTTCTATCATTGTTATTTGGCAGATGAATTGTTATTTTGTTTATTGCTATTTTTTACTATGATTTTATTTATTGTTTAGTTATTGAAATTTTGTTTATTTGTATTCTTGTTATTGTAGCTTTGTTTTCTTTTCTTTCCATCTTAAAGAATCTACAACTCACAAATAACAAATACCATATACCTCACGTGGGGTTCCGTCATGTAAAAACCATTAATCTTTTATGGCATTAAATTAGAACTCGTAATCACTCTAAAACATCCTGATTAAATTTAACCAGTTTCAGGGTCAATACTATTCCATACATTTCTTGGTTAAAATAACCGGAAAATCCGTGTCAAAATTAACATTTTCGTTGTTAAATTAACGACTGGTTAGAAATCCTGATAAGAATTAAACATTTTCCTGGTTAAATTTTAAGAAAGATTTCTTTTTTATTTTCAACCAGGAAATGTATGGAAAATTATTGACCCCATCCTGGTTAAATTAACCAGGATTTAACCAGGATGTTTTTAGAGTGTAATAAGTGTGTATCTGTATAAGAAATACTCGGACATACATACTATAACTTGAATATGTAAATGCTTAGACTGACTTTGCAAGTGACCTTTGTAAAATGACACGTGCTCTCAGAAGGAAAATATCCCACGCTTTTATTTATTCAAAACTATTTTGGTCAATATAATTAGTGATCGATTGATTGAAGAAAAGAATCCAGGAAAAAGAACACGCAAAAAGCCTGTTTTTATTGAAATAAATCGGTCGAGCTCAGAGTTTCACAATAAAACTATGCAAATAAAAACAATCGAAAAATATCTGTATTGCTTATTCCAGTCCAGATTTTTTATTTGACAAAGAAATCTATGCACTGTTAAATACTATTGTAGACCTACTAGACCCCCTGCATGTGTAAAATAGTTATTAGAAATAGAAGTGTATATCCCGTTCTGGGGGGGGGGGTCTAAGGGGAGGGAGTATTCATATTTGAACATTTCAGGGTCCGTAGATGCAATTTGGTGAAATATATTGGGCAAATTTTAAGGAAAATTACCACAAATTTTTGACATTTTTTACAGAGGGAACATATTAAGGATTTTCTTCCTTCAACTAGGAGGGGAGGGGACCGAAGCATGCTTCTGCCCACCATATTTTTTACATTTTTATTTTTTATCTCCCAACACTCCTCCCGCTTCCTACGCCTACGCTGAAATGTCGAGAAGTGTATGGGAATGTCGGACAGCCTTGAGGACAAATGTATGCAAACATGAATGTTACGGTATGTCAAGTTATGAGGTTGTTCGTAACGGTTCTTCAAAGGGTACCAAGAGAAGAAGTGAAGAATTTACGTCAACTTACGTCTGAAGAGAAACTCGAGTTTAATATCGACATGGAAGATCATAACATTGAAAATTTAAGTTTAGTTCCATAAACGAATAACGAAATTAAGGGGTACACAAAATGACACAAAACTGGCATTTTCAAGACAATAAAATGACAAATCAGTTTAGTAAAAATCTAAAACTAAAGAATTTGTATTTGGTATATACAATTTTGTGGAGTTTTTTAATACCATTGGTACAGGGAAAATTTCTGCGCATGCGCCATTGTTTAGCTATAGTGCACTTTTCTTTGTATGGTGTATGCTGGCTCTTACTTAAGACTTTTTCACATTGTCTTGTTTGCTTTCCTCTCAAATAATGACGTAACCATTAACTGAACTATTCCATCGCTATGTCCTTACAAACTTTTCACTTCTCTTTTGTTAGTTTAAAAGGTTTCTCTAATACTTCCGAGTTGGTCGCGTTTTCAGTCAAAAGAAATGCCAACCTACGAAAGCCACGCGGAGTTATAAAGGAAAGGAACCGAATTAATCTAACTTTTTCTACAGTTGTACAGTCGTTTGAATTTCGCTCACGAGTAAGGCATCCACTTACTCTGCTGGTCTTCCATCTTCGACGAGAGATATGAAAGAAATCTAACGTATGTGCCCTTGATATTGGCAACATGACACCAAAGCAAACAGCGAGTCCTCAATTTCCCCAACAACAGAAGTCGATCAATTCGTCGCCGAGCTCAGCTTGGTCACGCAATGGCGGCGGTACCGACAGAAATGTATAAATGAAATTACAACCATTTCATGATATGTGACTCAGATATCGTATACGCTTCTCATAGTAGAACAGAAACCCTACCGTCTAAGTTAAGTCCTACTTTTTCAGGGCGTTATTTGGTTTTCTTCTAGGGTAAACTTTTGTTGATGGAGAATTATTTAGCAGGGCAATAATAGTTTCGCGTCACTCCGTAGAAGCAGGCCTTCTCTCTTTCGATTTCTCCAAGAATAGAAGGTCCACTAGTATCTATGGTTCTTTGTTCTTCGGTTATAGTAGTAACAATTTTATTTTGTTTGAAATATATTGCATTACATGTAATTATTTTTTTTATTTATGATCTCTTTGACACGGGGTGAAAGGGACAAAATAGGTAGCAGCTCGTTCACCGAATGAGATCGACCTTTTGTTGGTTTCAGTTAAAAACAGCAGCCTCCTGGGCTATTTGATGTGACAAAAAGGATGGTTATTTTTCTTGCCGTCACAATCAATCACAAGAGATGACCTCTTTTCAAGGTCCCATCTTTTATTAAAGTGAGTTCAAATGGGAAGTTTTCTTAACACAAAATGGCTTCCGGCCATATTATCTCATAGCAAGAGATATTAATAAACTGTGGTATGGTTACCCACTAATGACCACTAATTTCTGCCAGTGGTACTGCAGTACGATTTCCAGGATTCGTCATGAAATGTCGAAATGAACCGTTGATGCAAAGCATTGGCATGCCATTTTCTGGTAATCAAGGGCTAAAGGGTGGTTTGGACTATTGTACGGAAGGAAACCAAATCCTCCAAAATAAACGTCAGGTACCGTATAGCATCTGAAGTGACATGGTGTGAGATAACCAAGGCAGTGCACAGGCAAAGGGTGAGGGATGCAGACCCCGAGCGGGCATGATCTTGACATGTCATTTTAATGATCATCATTTCCCATTGGGACTCGGGACCACTGGTTTCCCCGTAGTAGGCCGCTACGCTGCCATAGGCTAACTGAACAATGGCCATGATCTGGATTATCATTGAATATAACCTTCCCGACAATTAAAAGTTAAAAATTGGGTTGCTATGCAGGCGAAAGTTAACATAGCCATAACCATGAACGTTAAAAGGGTAAACCGGTGGTAGACTATGATACAGGGCAGTTTGGAATAGGGCACGAAAGGCACTTTGGCACTGCTATGACGAAAATGCTGGTGAAAGTGCCAAGTCCAGGCAAATTAAACTCATTGGTCGCTCTTGATAGCACATAAGTGTTGGCATTTTGAGCTAGTATAGCCTGTGATCATGACATGTTTGCTGCCATTACTTTTACCTACATAGTCGTATAAAGTGGATGGGGGGCCTTTCGCAAAGGCAAATGGGGGGTCACGGCATGTTTGTGAGACATGTAGCACTTTCCGAGGAGGAAGATTCTTATTTGGGAATTCAGGGTGCCCTGTCCATGCTAACGTTCTTGTAACACACGTTGACCTTAGTGTGTTTAGAATACGTCAAGAGAAGTACCCAAGCAATCTGAACATTTCCTCTTGCCTAAAGAGTTATCACCATACTTGTTTGCAATAAACTGTTGGAGTACATTTGTAAATCTAAAGCTACATCCAAACAAAAAGTAAACTCCCTTCCTGTAGTTTACACTTTACTTGAGCACATTTCGTTGTTAGCGTTTTTCTTCCTTTTTTTTCAGTTAGCCGTAAGATATGATTATGTGTACAATCTGCACAAGTGTAGGATACTAATGATTCACGGGAGCCACTTAGTCTCCACATTGTTACTTTCCTTTTTACAAGCAATTTTTTTCATTACAATAGTTTGGGACAAAGTGATCCATTTTCGGCCAGTTTTGTCAACTGCATGGAGGGGGAACATCAGTACCGAACGATGGGACACATTTTAATATAAACACGAACTATGTCAACACATCATAAAAAAAAAAATTAACGGTAAGGGAATGCCACTGTCCCTTTTCCTCTAAAAAAGGAAGAAGAGATGTATCGAATAATTACTTTACTATTTTTGTTTTAGTCGTTAAAGAACACTGCAAAAATTACCATGTTCACTTTTCAGTAAATATATTTTGAAAGGGCCGAAAATGAACGGATGATTATGCATTTTTAGCTTAACTACATGTACTTGTGCAAATCCCTCTCAACAAACAATCGATATTTTTCAGAATTATTCATTATTGTTACCTTTTTCTTAAACGAATTCACCAAGGGTACCAAAATTTTAGGAAAATATATTTGGGTGTGTTATGATATAAACCTACCTCTGGGTCATCTTCGAGTTTGGTTATGGCTTATGCATGCAAAAAATTGTACCTTACGCATCTTACGTAAAAGATGTATACCTACGTTTAATATATTTAAAGACGATGGGGCTATTTTGATATTGTTCCAGAGTAAATGACGTAATAGACAGAAATTAATAGTTGTTCATCCGACCGCTTAACAGAGATAAGTGATTCAATTGTTAACCACTGCCCCTGAGAATTAGATGCGATGATGGTATTACGCCCATTGACATGTAGGACATTCCCTGACCGTAAAAATAGTCTTTGCGCCCTAATTGACGAATCCGCCACTTGCCATTGCACTTTGTTTAAAGTAACCGTTTGATTTCCCCAAGCAGAACAAAATATGTCTTTTTGTTGATCAATAGAACTGTTCCGAAAATGGAGTTAATTTCAGATAGCATTGTTATGGTTTGGGATTAGCACGGCTAGCCTGCAATCCACCGCCGGTTATTTCTTCAAAGCTAATGAGGTAGAAGAAGCTATGGCTTCCTTTTTAAAGCACGTTAAATAGTTCTCTTTTTTCGAGGTCTTCGGGGAGTTGAGTGAGAGAGTCGGCGATATGAGCAATAGTCTGCTTTAACTGTCGTCTGCTGTGAGTGCTCTGTTACGATTTGATAGAGAAGATTCATCACTGAATCTTGCTCCGTTGATCGGATGACAAAACGACACCTAAGTAAGACACAACATGGAAAAACATCTCGACTTCTGTCAATGTAAGTATGTCATTGAGGGATCTATCTTATCTATGGTTTTTGTCAGCCTGGTCTTTGGAGTGAAGATGATTTCATTTAAGATTAGAAAGGTGGCCTTTAGTTTCTTTGAATTTAAGGAAAATGGGAGACGTGATTCCAAGTCACGAAAGTCTCCTAGCTCAGTAAAGAGAAAACGGAAAACGAAGATGTTCTCATTAAGGAAAAAGTAGCGGTACATCTATCAAATGAATTAGTTTTATTATCTGACTTGATTTAAATTTCACAGGTACCACCAGTCTATGTAGGGTGTCAACTAGTCAATTATTCATGTTTCATTGGCTGGTAGATTCGTGTAAGAATCAATAGATGCTGGTTTTTTGCGAACACATTTACAACTTATCATTTGTGTTTTATCACACTTCAAAGATTTCTGATTTCCAGTCAGTCATATTATAAATCCCAGTGAACTTTGCGTAAACGTTGCTTGCCTCCTCCAAAGCGAGTGAAACTCTTCAAAGTCCTTATTACATGGGTTCATCCAAATGTTTTGCTTCATAAAAACGCAATGAAAACCGCAGGCCCTCTCCCATGTTGTACATTAAATTGCCGACCATGAAAACAAAATAGAAGCACGTACTCTCCCTCTGGATGAGCCATCTCGTGCCTCTGGGAAGAACAGACTGTGGTTCAAAGCCTGTAAGACAACAGCCTGATGTCAGATATTTTGCCTCATCTCTGTGTACAAGTTCATATTGAGTAGCCTGTAATATGAATTTTAAATAAAAACAATGACGCAATGCACATTTACATGATTTTTTATACTCATTTATTTTTTTCTTTTCATTTCTTTTCAACCTGTCATACCAGTACTCCATGTTTGACTTCTTGTTAATTTTCCATAAAATTCAGACTCGAATATTTTCTAAATCAATATCAACATAGTAAAACTATAAGCTACATCATCGTCAAAAATTATTTTCGTGAAATACAGGCAATTCAACGATTAACAAACACCAAACGAAAATGATGTTTTGTTTATAGAGATAACAATATGATTAAATGTGATCTAATAAGACTTGAAACAAGTCTAAAATACCATTACAGAGTTACACAGTATAGGAACCATTGAAACACTGTTAAGCTATTCATTATCTTGGACATTTCAGACAAACAAAAAATTATGTAAAGTGGGCACAACATTTCGTTGAAATTTGTATCTTGACACACTAATGACGTCAACTTTGAATTGTCAAAAGGTTTGAGGCATAATGCTTCAAATGCTTCTGTTTATGACACCATAGATATACTCAAGCCTCTAGCGGGAGACATCCCACTTCTTTTTATAAATAACTGTTAACTTAGGATTTGCTTCCCCATTTGAAAGGGTTAATCCAGTGGTTGCGGGTTGTGGGTAGTTAAGGTAGGGAATGAGTACGAGGGAAAAAACTTTCAAACAGTTTGGTATAAAGAACATCATGGTCGACCCTTGTCAATCAGCTAACCAGAAGGTAACCGGACCATATGCTATTTTTCCTTGATCAGTTTCATCGTTCCTGGCCAGCTGATGGGATTTTCTTTTAAACCAGTGAAAAACACTTTTAAAATGTTCAATCATTTTTGAGATTTGGAGGGGAAAGACATTGTGAACAAAGAGAGAGAAATTAAAGAGAATTTTTAGCCGAAAAATCAACACCAGGGACACGATTTCCCACATAAAAGTGATCAGATCCCCAAACAAACCACTATTACCAACCTCTCGGCCACCCCGTGGATCTTTTATCTTGCCATTTTGCTTACGTTAGTGACCCAAGTGGTCTACAAAGCTCAACACAATAGCCTCATTATACCCATTGTAATGGCGGTAAAGAACCCTTTATCACCATTTGTTTAAGTAAGGCAAACATTAAGATTTCAGGAATTGTCTTTCTGTCGTGATGAATGGTCGTTTAGCCCCCACCCTTGATATTTGCCCAAAGCTCAGGTTGTTTCGTGTCTTATCTTTGCATAGGGATTGCCCGGGTTTACTTAGGAATGCGACGGCTTTAAACGGGCGACGAAATGCCAACGATGAGACAACATAAAACTCAAGATCAGAAATCACCTCAAAAACAACTGCAATTGACAACAGCACTTTGAAATATTCGCGCTAAAAAATACCCGGGAAGTTCTTACCAACTTTATGAAATGTACTACTCTATACAAAGACTATTCTAAATAATTTCTCTGGTGCTTAAATGATGATACGAATTAATTTTTACATATTTTTTTTTTAAAGTGACACAATACAAAAGTTATCTTTCCAAAACTAGAACAACTAAAATGGAAGGAACAAAAAAATTCGAAGGGTAGAAAGGGGTAAAAAAGTATAGCCTTCGATTCTTATCGCCCAGTGTAATTAAACTGGAGTGCAAATGTAAAAAATTTACTTCTAAACGTTGTGATGCCGCATTTGTTTACAAAAAAGTCTCTTATCACTTTTAAAACATTTAAGTAAGATTTCCAAAATTATCTCAAACATTTGAGCAGTGAAAAAAGACAAATACTGTCGTAAAAATTTTGGCTTTGCCAGAATTTCATGTGTATTTACAGTTTGCTATATTTTTTGTATAGATAGTAGCAGGATACTAACTAGCTATAATTATACCAAATTGAATTCTCCATCATCTATGCATCACAAAACAGTTCGTTTTTTCTTAAAGACAAAAAAAGAGCAATTTAGAAAGATAGAAAGTCTATTCAATGCAAAAGTCGTAAAACGTGTGATAAATAAAGTTGGCAGACTAAATTCATTTTGATCAAAATAAAATACCTGATGAAGCACTGTTTCAATTGTTTGTGTGATGTCGTTTGGTAACGAATACAACGAAGTGTGTCGTTAGGGATCGGCTGTCTGATTTTATGCATATTAAACACACCTTTTAAGCCACGCATCTATGTTTGTTCTCAACCTCCCGTTGGATTCCTCGGAGCTTTTCTTAGTAAAGTGCAGCTTTAGGCATGGCTTCGGGATTATTAGTGCATAGTTTCAGTTATTTACTTAACTTAAATCCCTAATGACTTGCCGACGTTAGTGGCTCTAACTAAAACCGTCTTTTCGGTTTCTAACACAAAAATTAATAAAGGGTAAGAATCTATTTATTAAAGCTCAATACTCCCCATAGTAGTTTATGGTCCTTCAGTTTCATTTTATTTTTTTTTTCTTCTTTCTCTCTTTCGGTTACTCAGTTCGTGTGCATGTCAACGTGAGGCAGAATTGTTTGTAAAATATAGCGTATTATATTGGCATTTGAATGACGAAGTATTTGCTGTTAGATCAGTCAATATTATTACAGAAAATAAATATGTTAAATGGTTGTTTTCCCTCGTTCGACTCCACTTGGTGGCTCCAGCGATGCTACTCAAATATGGATTGTTAAACTGACGACTTAAATCCGTCTACAGGGACATTTTGTTAAATAATTACTCTAGAAGATCATATTTAGTGATCACATACTCTACACAACAGTTCAATGTGTTTCTCATCCTTTGTAAACGTTTGATGAAAACATATCTCTTTCAGAACGTTTGGTGAGTAAATTTGAAGAGAAAAAAAATGACCATTTGATGGAATGGATACATAGAAAAGAGCAAATATGCGAAGTAGAGTAACAGTAAAAAGTGTTGAAAGTGTGCTGCTGACATATTTGAAAAAATATACAGTAAATATGAAAATGAAAGTTTTATCAACCTTGGTTCAATTCAGGTGTTTCGTCTACAATTTGCATTTATAGAAGACATCAATAATTAGTATAATTTATGAATTTACAAGCACATATTTTTTGCATATAGGTGCAGAAGATCATGCTGGTTATTTTTGTAGTCATAAGTATTTGGTCATACTGTCAATGGGGTGGGGGTCTAATCATTTTTTCCAGAAATTATAATGCACAATGTTTCAAGTTTGCCCAAAAATAACATTATTTTATTGCTCCTCCCGGCCTCGTACGCTAACGATTTTGGTACATAGAACTGCCGATACCTGTAAGTACTTTTCAAATTTGGTTGAGTTATTTTACTGGAGTAGGAAAAAGCTCAGAAACACGAAGAGGTTGTATGATATCAATTTACTGTGAAATTAGTAATGATGGAAAGATTATATCAACGTTACGTCAAACACTTGAAATTAGTTTTCTTGAAGAAGCTTAATTTTCCCAAGTCAGTTACATGAAAAAAAAACATAATCCCTCCTTTGTCTTTGAAAGACTTATGGTTAAATCACACGGTGATCGTTGAGAAGCCTCGCATGTAGGCCTAACATAAAGAATTTGGACGGCATCGAAAATGTTACCAGGGAAAATTATTTGAATGCCCAATTACCCTGAACTCTTGTAAATGAACGGCAATTTTCTTAATTGTTTAGATTTATTTTATTTACATCAGTGACTAATTCAAATTTCGACTGAAAAATTTAAATGGAATAAGATTTATTTCAAATATATATATATATTACAATGAATATTCAATCTTAGTTTCGAATGGTCATTTATTTCAAACTTTTGGTACAAGAGCGAAAGGTATAATTAGATTGCAATTTGTTATCATTCTTTATACTCCTGATTAACTTATTTCAATTTTGACAAATAAAACCATTAACCAGTATTCACGTATATTCTGAAAAGGGGCTTGAAACTTTAAAAAGTTACAAAAAATTGGCAGAAGATCGAAAAAAGTAACTTACACGTACTACAATATGCACTTAAGATGGATTAACGGTAATATACAAGTTATGTCATCTAAATATAGTATTTATGAATGTTCTACCTTTTTCTTCCAATTTGTGAAGTACCGGTACAGGTTCAAATGTTAGCAAACTTGTGCAATTCCCAAAGGCTATGTCTCAAAAGGTGTTTTAATTATTTTAAACTTTCAGTGTTTAATTGTTTTGAAATTAAGTTTTAAAAGAGCCTTTTCTTCTACATTATTTTAGTTATTCTGTTTTGTTATTCACAGATTTCTTTGAAACTTCACTGTACCTCTTTTCTAGATAATTGAAGACATATACATGTATGTGACATTTAAGTCTATAGATAATTGTTTTTTTTTTTCCTTCTTCTTCTTTCTTGTTTTTCTGTTAAAATCAAAATTCGAAAGTAGTCTGAACTTTAAAAGGAAGAGAAAATGAGAGTTTCTTTTACTCGCTTCCAACTAAATCTTTCGTGCTGGTCCAAACCTCCTTTTTTTGTTTTTTATTGTTTTCCTGCATCAAACAATACATACGATATTACCAATGCATTACATCGGATTATTTGCGCTTTGTTAACACCGTGAAAGTCATCGTTTTAACTTCAACAACGGCAAAAGTCAAAACAGCGTGCAAATTGAAGGCCCTCGGCTAATTTCTGTTTCACCATGACTTCCTCTCGGCTCTTCATTTTCCATCATTTTGCTTTCAACTTTTTCACCAGTGGCACTTGTCTGAATAATTCCATCCTCTTAATTTCAAGTTATGCCTCTTAAATATTTTCAATTATGACTAATCAGAGAAGACAATCAATAAAGTTGAAAGTCTTTATCAAAATGAAAAACACTTTTATCAATTTTCTGGGTAATTTGTTCACAGTCAGCTTAAGAAACCGCTGATGCGGGAGGACCGCTTGTTGATAACGGCTGGTCTGCCGATTATGTGGAACTTGCCTTTGCTAGCATTCGGTAGATAGAGAGAACCGCTCGATCGCTTCCCACGGGAGACAATTTAAGAGGTTGATAAAACGCATCTTTGCATCTCATGGGAGCCCATGGAGGATGGAAGTCATAGAATGACATTTTGCTTGTCTATCGGAACATTCTCTTTCAATTTTTAATCAATTTGGTTAAGACTATGTATTTTATTTTCTCTATTGCTACTTAGACAAAGATCTCTAAACGTTGCTGGGCAGTTGATGTTTCGAAAGAAGTTCAAAGGGTTGGTCTGAAGTTCAAAGATGATGTGTGTATGAAACGAAACTTTGATTAAATTTTGTGGGTCTCCTTATTGAATTTCGTGTTTTTTTTTTCCTTTTTTGCAGAAAGTATTTAAATATGTTGAATTACTCTTCATTTCATGTAATTCTTCCATTTTGGCTTTTTAGACTTTGTTTTTGTCCTAAACTTAAAATGAGCGCCAGTCCGAAGAGTTAGTAGTTAGTGGAAGTAATTGCTTTCTTTTTATTGTAAAAATATCTTTAAAATTATTCATAAAATGAGTTATTATTTTACGGCCTAAATATGAGTTTTGAGTTTATTTGAAAGAAAATCCCTGCCTAGACAACGTGACATTGTATGGTGTTACACTGGATACCAAAATGATCAATTTAGAGCCACATAGCTTTTACCTTTGTCTCTTCAGGCACTTTTTATCTTTTAAATAATATGAATTAGTTAACCAGAAAAACTAAACAATAGTTTTTTCCGGGACTGGGGTCGTGATAAATAATAGCAAATGCAAATATTTGTAATTACTTTAATTACCTTTACAACAATTAACAGGCAATATTACCGAACCGAAAAAGAGGTCGCATATGCTTATTGGAATACTTATTTAAATGAAGCTGAACAAACAAAGAACACAGAAATCCAGATTTTTTTTTTAAATTCGAAAAATTTGAAGTACCATGTGAAAGAATATGGTGGTAATTAGTGATTAATGATTTCGGTTGGATTACTGAGGTACATTATGAGAATTGCCATAATTATGTATCTTGCAGCTAACTCTAAATCAAGCCATATTTCCACAGAGACTATAGGATTACGAGATGGAGTCTGGGTCGACAGCCCACCACCACCACCATCACATCTTGAGGGAAAATGTCACATTCAGGTTAAAAATATAGATTTGATGGCGCCGGCACTTTATTTTTAGGTCAAAATTCATGTCATAGTTGTAAGCCAATCAGGACAACTTTTCACGGCAAGCACCTGCTGGTCTGCGTGAATGACTTCACATGTACCTATAACAGAGACATATAACTTGCTGGTACACGTAAATTGCATTGAAAAAATAGGTTACCTAATCTCATAAATGTCAATCAAGCTGCCATTAATGTACTTTTGTTTAGCTGGTTCCTTCGCTTGAAAAAAATTTCTTGATACCTTTAAATTTTACTAAATTTATTCATATAAAAGAGTTGTTGAGATCCGAGATGCGAAACCAGTCTGAAAGAGACGCAGTAGCTCTCGCAGGTAAAATTTCCATCAGCAAATTAATCAGCACAACTGAGCGTCCCATTAAAGATGGTAATTTCCAAATTGAATACAATTTTAAAGTAAACCTTTTTCGTTCCATTTAACAGGTTTTTCCTCCCTCGGTATACACTTTTATTCATTCCAAAATTTCTTTCATGTTCGACGGTTTCAAAGCAACCAACTTTTCATCAAAACTTGATTCCTTTTAGTTGTCTGCTAAAAGCTCTGTTGTTCAACTTCTGAAATTGATACATTTGGGTCTTGCCGGCGATTCACGGCGTAACCGTGCATGAGAAAAACGGCACTTTCAGATTATTAATATTTGTTCTTCCACTCAAAAAAATGTGGGGTTTGGTAACCTAATACAGAATTATGATGAGAGTAAACCATCTCGATAAAAAGTACGAAAGCAGAGCTAAACATATTAAGTAAAATGAAAAATTCCATGTCAAAAAAAGACAGATAGCATCGGCTGCACGTACCAGTTGCCAAAGATAAGAACAATTGGAACAATTGTTTACTAAAATATAAACCTGACTTTGAAAGGACAAAGCTAATTTGTATGTTAACATATGAATGATGCTTATGTCTTGTATTCCCGAAGGCAAATTGTTGACACGACGCCAGTCAGTGACTTTTAATCCTACCATCTCCCATTCCTTGTTATCTCGGTACACACGCCGCGATTTCGTACAATTATTTACGCTGGGATCCGAAAGAGCAGTATCCAAATATGCACTGTGCAGCAAAGGTCTATAGACACTTGCTCATATATACGTCGATAACAAATATGTATTAGTTGCCAATTGTTTGTAAAAATGTATTTAATATCTGTAAGATGGCTGTTCTGTGATTACAGCTAACGAATGTAGCTTTTTTATTTTATGTGGTAAATATTGACGGCTACTTAAGGCTCTATCAACCGAAAGGACTAAATATTTGTAGCAACAAATAAAAGACGACTTTGCCAATTTACTTTGTTTTGTAAAAGCACGCGTTACGTTGTTATTGTCTTTGACGTATAGTTTAGTACATATATATTTTCTACTGAAAGAGTGTAAGCGATTTAGGGACCCGTCACCCAATACAAATGTATTTCTCGAACTAAAATCAAGGTGAGGAACAAAGGAAAGTATTGTTTGCAATGAAGGAACAATAAACTCTAATCTATAAAAGAAAATAAAATTTTTTTAAGGTGGGATGAATTTTATTTTTACTTTTCCTTTTGTATAACATGCGAAAAACGCTAACAAAACAACTATCAGTCGTATTTTACCTTTATACTTTCTTGAACTCGCCTCTTTAAATATTTAAAACATTTGAAATGGTTTGTCAAGGGCGCAACATGAAGATAGTGGTTAGGCATAGGTTGTTGCTATCATCTCGATTGGTGTATGTATCTAAAGGCTAAGAGGATAGTCACGTGATTCGGTTTGATGTCTCTTCTTAAGAAGTAACTCTACCAAAGGAGAATGATTGATTGGTTTTACCCATTCGGCCTTTGCTGTTTGGGACTTTAAATATAGGCTATCTGAGTCGAATTAATTACTATCGCTTCGTTATGCTTTTTATTTAGTACATAACAATACCTTTCTGACTTTTGCAGACCACTGATTAATTGTGCAAAATGTAGTTTACTGAACCTTAGAATAAAGTAAGTAAACGATATGAAAAGTTCATGTCAGTCAATTGATTATTTTAACAAGGGAACTATATGCATATTCCTCGAAAGAGTCCCTTAAAATTTCGGTTTTCGATTTACGATAGCACAAAAAGTGTTTTAGAAAACTTTAATAGCAGTTACCCACAAGTGTTGTAAATTATAAAACAGAAGAAGCCTTTATAATGATAATTTTGAAAAAAAAAACTCAGTTTTAAACTGCCTCTTTTCACATCACCTTTTGATCTAAGTAATTGTTGTGATAATGTCATGAAATTTAAAATAAAGAGACATTGTTTTCTTCTCTTTATCCGACAATCAACACTTACCTATTTTGTGTCAGATATTGGTCTCGTTTAATATGTTAAAACAGCCGTTTTGTTCTTTAATTCATAAATTATTCAGCATGAAATAATAAACTGCTGAGAGCGTAGAGTGGCCCTCATACTTTCTTTTTATTAGAAGTTCAGACGAGAAAACATTGATTGACAGGAAGTGCCCTTCCTGTAAACTTACTCCCTCCTCTCGCGAGTGCAAAATAAAGAAAGAACATGAGCGAGATGCACCGCCATTTCCTTCATAGAGAGGTACAGACAAATGTAAGTCACGTGATATGAGAAAAGATACCTCGAGCTCAAAATATGTCGCCGAAAAAAATTTTATCCTGCGATATGGTTCCCTATTAACAAAAACTGGGGTTCAGTATGTAAACCAAGCTGCTAAAGGGATGTTGCCATTTATGATGTAGTGACTCAATTGAAGTACTCATTATGCAAAAATAAACGAAATTAAGGAGTTTTAGTTATTTTGCGTTATATTCTTCCGCTCTGCAAAATGGCAATTCGGGTGAAGGTTCAAAAGAGGAATCACCATCCTGTTATACAAGCTCTCGCGGATCAAAATATTTCGGTCATGGTAAAAAAAAATTATATTTCTTGCAAAAGGACTTCGTGGGAGCTTCCATATGAGAGTTGCTTGTTTCTGTTGAAAACCTGTATAATGGGCAAAAGGTCAGGGCAAAATGGACTGAATTTCGATTTAGGGACAATGGAGAAAATACTTGATGAGGCTATCAGGGAAACTAACTTTCTTCATATGCTTTAATGTTGGGGATTTCCTTATTCAATATACGTAAAGCAACGGTATTACCAAATGACAGGCTGTATGGCAGGGCATTTCAATAACAAAACCTGCATGAAGCTGATCATACCAGTACCATGCTAGGGTACTTCCAACAAATATGACAGTATAATGCAATTTTTCACAAAATGTGTCAGAAATATAAGGGTCTTATTCCCTTCATATCAGTCTACATTTCCGGAAACAAATCACCATTAGTTAAGCAATGTAACATTACAGTTTATACTCATCTATACTTATAAACAGAGTTGAGGCATTCTCTCAAATTCTAAGTAAT
The DNA here is from genome assembly GCA_029531755.1 of Holothuria leucospilota. Classification (NCBI taxonomy): domain Eukaryota; kingdom Metazoa; phylum Echinodermata; class Holothuroidea; order Aspidochirotida; family Holothuriidae; genus Holothuria; species Holothuria leucospilota. The sequence continues at coordinate 52,363,809 of CM055963.1, read as the reverse complement.
GAACTCGCAAAGACATGATCTATGAAAGGGATAGGCGGCACTAACCGCGAATTAGATCTAGCAAACAGTCTTTGAATAGTCCTTGTAAAATTTGCAAGTAATTGACCCTTTTCTGGTTTTCTAATAAACTCCAAACCTGGGAACTGGTCGTACTGGTCATTTACATGCAGTGGTATATTCATACAGTTAGGTTGTTCAACCCCGCGGGCGACTCTACCACGTCAGGATTATTAATCTATCTTAGGAGGGTATGTTTGTGGAGTGAGTCCCGTGTTTACCTTTCGCTGCGCTGCCATCTTCCTCGCCTAAGAGTAATCGACATAGCCCTCGCCGCATCATCAATCAACCGATCTATGCATGTCAATCACTACTATAGAAACTCGGGACTTCATTCATTTCTGCCGATTATTGATTTTAAAATTATACAATAGAATTCGGGAGTATGGGATATATATTACATGTTACAGGAAAAAAGTCTACTTTATTCATTTCCTTCGCCTGAAAAAAGGAAGGGAACCAGAACAAGTTATCTGCAGAAATAATCAATTACTCTAAAACAATGAAGACAAGGAAGAGATGGGGCTTCTTTAAGACAAGATATTAGGAATAACACAAGAATAGAAAAACAAAGAAGACCATGTACCACCCAAAAATTGTTAACCATTTAAATTCATGATATTTCTCCTCTATAGTATCAGGAAGTTACAAAAGTTTGAAGTACAGTCTCATTTAGCCTACGTTTTGCATTTGCGTTAATTTGTTTCGACCTGTCCTGACGTCTCCTCCTGTTTTAAGAAATATTTTTCCCATACCGGTATATTTGTAGAGTCATGTTTACTCCTTATACTAAAGAAACTTTCAATTAGGCCTAGAAGTGTCGCTTATTTTAGATTTATTGCAATTTGCTGTATTTTGTTATGATCCTTTCGAAACTACTATTGAACTATACATCTTCACCTGCAGAAACACGCGCGTGCGTGTCTCGTTTGGACCCATCAAAGTTTTATTGCAACGTAATCGTCCATATGCGAGTATGTTCTGCGTCTTCTTGTAAGTTCCTCGAAAACACTGTTAGTTCTTGTCTTGGTAGTTTGACCACCCTGTGAAAATACGAAACAACATATTTATCACATCGGGAGGCTTTGAGAACATCATCCAAGATAAAAACGAGACAAAATAAAAGCAAGAAAATGAAACTTATATTATTGCTCGGGCAAACAAGTAAAAGCGTGGGAAAGTGCCTCCTGTTCAGGCCCCGCGAGACTAAAAAACTGTTTCCAAAGCGTCACATAAAATAATGCCCTAATATATGGCTTATCGACACTGAACACCGCACATTGTTTAATTAAGCGTATTCTGAGAATCTTATACACTATTTTACTTTGCATCATAACCATGTACTCACTATTTGCAACAGTTGCGCCGCAATCAAAAGATTTGTTTTGAAGGGCACGTGTAAACCCATGTGTAAGCCTACTGTTTGGGGGAAAAAGGGAGATGGTGTGTGGTAAACTGAATGAAAAGAGGTAAAATGTAGGCACAGTTGGTGGTCGGGTGTGCCATGCTCTGTGTGTCTAATGATCCATCACACATCATTGGCATATATTCATAGTGATATTACGATTTAATTATGACTTCATTGAAAAGAAAAAGACTTTCTTGAACTTTTTAAATCATTCGTTAAAATTAACAATGAAGGAAATAGACGTATTCTTTCAAATTTCAATACCGGTACAGGCTCTCCTTTCAGGAAAAAATATTTTCGGACTTTGTAAATTGAGACAAAAAGCTTTGCTCCCAAAAGTAATGAACATTAAGGATAATGAAGTGTATTATCAGGAAAGAACAAAAAAAAAAAAAAAAGAAAACTATTTATCCACACATTGATTTAAGTTGAAGCGGTTATATGAATTAGGTAGAATATGTAGTAGAAATCTGCAGTATCATTTTAGTAGAAAAATAAAGTACAGTAACTAAACCGATGCCATTTGCGTGAATAAAAAACCTCACTTTAAATTTAGAAAAACGTTGACACAATGATCTGTAATATATTAGGCTTATTAAACAAAGTTTTGAAATAATGAAAAGATGATTTAAATTTTGGACGTATAGCATCAAAACTTCTATCAGAAACAAATAGGGAACATGACAATTTTCTTTGGTGAAACAACACGACAGTCAGAGCAGGGTACAAATTTTATGCTTTTGGGGGTGGTATTTTTATTAGTTTTGTGAGCATGGGAGGGTCATTTTGTAAGTTTTTGTGTCCTTCTCCACATTCTTAGAGGGGGGCGATATTTTTCTGCCACCCCCCGTCACAACCGTGTATATTGAAGGCATAGTCAGAGATCAAGTATAAGTACATTGGAAAACTACAGAATGGCTTTATAAAGTTGAAAAAGTACAGTATACAGCACTGAACCTTTCTCCAGGTTCATATGCATTGTTTAGGCCATAGGCTGTCTACCCCCTCTTCTGGTTTCGAATAATCAATAAATTTTGCAGAAAATTAAAAGGAAAGGGTAAATAAGTACTGTTTGCCTTGTTTCATTGTTATGTAAGATAACTCGCCTGTGTAAACGTTGGGCATTTTATCCTACTGATAACTAGGTCCATATGGTACTAATTAAAACACATGGCCTGGTTACGAGTTTAAAATGCAGGCGACAGGTGTGCATCAAATATTCTGTGCTTTTTAAGTCACCGGAGTTGTAATGAAATTCAAGAGGCCATTAACTGGAACAAAGAATAAAACTAGAACTCTCTATTCTTTTTAACAAGCGTCGAAAATAGTACGATACGACTTCCGCACCTCCGGAGACTGTATAGCATAACATAATAAATGATTCCTTAAATATATATGTATGGACCTATTTCAAAGTATCTCTTTGAAGGTGTCTCTCTGTTTGCTATACGACATTTAATGCCTACCTGTGTGTCAACTTAGGCGTATACTATTGTAGTCCGTTGTGCACACTTTATTATTAGTTTGTTAGGGCTCAGGGCTTAAGAGCTCATCCTTTTTTCATCATTGTTGCAAGTGTACGTCCCGAAGGGGTAAAAAAGGGGTAAAAGACTCATGGGTTTTTTAAATTAGTGATAAATGACAATGGTTTTAACGAAAAATCATGATTTTTCACATTTTCCAAAACACGTCACGGGCGGTAGAGGGCATCTAAAGAATGCGTATGTATTGTATCCTTGTAGAAATGAAAAAAAAATAGATGACCCGTTATGACAACCGACAGACAAAATGTTGTTTTTCATGACCACGGGAAAGGTAGTCAGTAAGTGTCCAGAATTAATGAAAATTAAGATCTATATATTCTTGTCTTACAGTTCTGTAAATATATTCTTCCAGAAATTCACTGAATAAAGGACAAACGTTTCATAGTCAAAGCTTCCACAATCGGTTTGGAATCGGTTTTCTGGAATACCTCCATCCTGGTTTAAGGAAAATTGGAATTGGGAACCGAACTGGAACCGGTCTTTGTCGGAACGGTAATTACTCGTTGAACAATTTTCAATTTATACAACCTTAGCTTCATGGTGTCGCTCTCTGCATCAAAAGCGTTAATTGAAAGATGCTTTTCTACAAGGCTAAATTATAGGCTACTGAATAAAAATGAACGGGTTGTAAAAACAATTGCTTCAATTGTGCAAAAGAAGAGATTTAGAATGGAAATTTTCCCACAGCTCTGTGTAGCGCCCTCTCGAGATGAAATATTGTTTTGCGAGAGCACAGCTGAGACCTGCCCCATAGCCCAGGAAGTAGATCGAATCCCATTGGGAGCATATTTCAGTGTCTGATGTATATTACTATAAGATTAATTTATTTCAATTTGCATGCATGTTATAGACATATTAAGTTATTTACTTTACATCTTGATCATATCATTTTAGTACCCATGAAAATTCAGTAGATTACTCTGTTTCACGATAGTGCTTACAATTTTACAAATTACTGCACACTAAACACTCCCTGGTTAAATTTAAACAAGATCGTGGTCAGGGATCCTCGAACCATATTTTGGTTAAAAATGACAATAAAATCCTAAACATTTTCCTGGTAAAATTAACAGCTGGTGAAAACTCTTCATTTGCATTTTACTGGTTAAATTTAACCAGGATTTCTTGGTCGATTTGACCAAAATATGGTTGGATAATTCCTTTTTGAGTAATCCGTGACCAGAATATGGTTGGATAATTGTTGCCCACGATCCTGGTTAAATTTAAGAAGGGTGATTTGAGAGTTTGCGATGACTGTGAGGAGCAATACATAAGATCACTGCAAAACTTGGTTTGATTGTGCTCACTTAATCTTTTCATTTACACGGGTTTTAAATCATTCTGTTTCTGAGGCTGTAAAATGCTCTTGATGAACAAATTTATTCGTAGTGAGGTATTATAAAAACCAGTTGCTGCTTTCCCTAACTCACTGTGTTTCCTTTATCCAAACTCTTCTAGCGGCTGTTTGTCGTGCAAACATACATTTGCAAAGCCGGTCGCGGTTGATGGATCACTAGTCTAGATTCACCCCTTTTCAGAGTCTGACGTAAGATGTCACGTGGTGTTATGTAAATTTACACTGGACGTTGATAATAAAATTGTTGTTCTATCATACACGCATTCATGTCAATCAATCATGTGTTTTGTATTTTTTCTTTTCCTTTAGAGGCTGTCAGTAACGACAAAAACCTAACTTACAGAAATTATCTGATTATAGTCAATTTAGCCGGGGTGCAATACCCGAATCCGGACATGAACTCAATTCCAGATTCTAGTCCGAGTCTCTACTGGACTCAGATTTGACCTGGAATGGGAGTTTTGTCGGAATCGGAATTGATCCGAAATGTGCTGCAACTCGACTCAGTCCCAGAGCCATTTCCATGGGAGTCCGGTGTTTCACGTGAAGGTTTTAAACTTAAAGTTATAGGTAGACATGTTAATGTCATACCTGCCTGTACGATGTAAGAAGCATGAAGAACGTTAAATATGGTTGTAATTTCCATCAAAATCCATAAATATTGACCATTTAGAAGACAATTACCGTACTGTTTTGCACTTACATTATGAATAAACATGAGTTACAAATGTAAATTTGTGATGTGGAAAGAATGACCCATAAAATATATCTTATGTTATCCTCTGTTAGTTTAAACTTAATTCCAAGGACAGTTTTTATGTTGGATGATGTCCCTCGGGGTTTATTTTGGGAAGTATCTATTGACTACTTTGAAAATATCCACACTGAACACCAAACCGTAAACCAGCTGGTAAGTACTTAACAGCTACGGTCATCTATAAAGGATTAACAAAAGAAATACAGACCCCTGCAACACTCCAAATCACAATTTCTGCAAAGCAAATGAGAATTCTCAGAAATGGTCAAACTTTGTAGAAATGTATCTTGATTACGGTAAAAGATGTTCATATAATTCCAACGAATTTTACATCAGGGGGTCTTAAACTATTATTGTTGAGTAAAACAGCTATTTTGGTCATATGTCCGCCTACCTTGAAGGTTACATCAAAATTGTTGCACAGTGTTATGAGGAAATGGTCAAACAGTAACTAACGATATTCCGTGGGTCAGACTTGAAAAGACGCTTAACCGTAACCTTCTTAAGTAACTGCTCATTTTAGAGATATCAAATTATGTGCATAATGTACTATATTGTCAAAAGAAACTTGACTCTGTGTTGACTAAAGTCAACCAGACGACTCTCCCCGGAATATCTAGTGGGCGGTGGCCCACCGGTTGAAGAAGCCTACTTAACAGAAATCCCCTTGTTTCACGCTTTGTCTCAAAGTCAAGCTCAGAAGGTATTATCCGCATAAACTCCTGGGTGTAATCTCTCACTGTAAACCGGTTGAAATACCGATAATAATACTCTCTGGGTTATAATTCCTCCCAAGAAAAATTGAAAAAATGCTGAAAATGAATAATTCCCCCCAAATCGTAAAAATCTTAGTGAACTAAACAATAATGGACAAAACTAAACAAAATGAACTACGAATGTAAAACGTATTAAAAATCAGTAAGTGCCTGTTGATTAGGCCCATAAAATTCTAGTCAAAATAGTCATCGAGATGGAATAGGGAAAGTGTGGACAGTTTATTTTCAGTATACCATCGAAATATCTAGAATTCTGTCGATGACGAGTTGCATGTGGTACTAAATGCATGACACTAGACTTTTGCATATGTATTGTGTATGGAAAAACCGGTTGTAATCACATACGGTTTTTATGCGTCCTGTACTGTACAGTTTGTCTTGTTTTACGATACAGTGAAAGCTTACCCGTATGTTAAGTCACATATTAAAATTACCAACATGCATGTTTCAGTCGTCCTGTGAAAATCATGGTATGTTTTACTAAAGGTGCACATTATTTACCCAGTTTCGGGTATTTTTTTGACCCCAAAAATGAGTGTGTTTCATGAAAAACTGGGAAAAATGCAGAGTAAATGTAACTCAACATTTGAGGAAACTTGAACAAGTATGGGTTGGCAAAAGACTTGATAAGGCGCACTTACGCTGTAGTCACAATGAAAGGTAGGTTCTAATAGACCTTACGCATATGATGTCACAGAGCAGAAAGTGCTCCCTCGCTTGGAGGAAAATGGCGTATCATTGCAAGTTACACCAACAAATGCAGACAGCTGATTTGCCAACCAATCGTATACTCGCGTAAGTCTACTACACGTGCTTGCGAAATCTATGCCGTGAGTGCACGTGTGCGTAATTGTTTTCCTACAAAGTGACGTCAGTGTGATGTCAATGCATAAGGTCTATTTGTCTACGTTCTACGTGCAATCACACCAGAGTTTACACACGCAAACTATAACATGCACGCATATGTTCTTGCGCATTTTCTATGCCAACGAGTGATGTAACCGTGAATGGTCTAATTCCTATTCCGTCATTTGAAGTCTTTAGTTTAAGTATGGATGGTACGGAATAACATAAGTCATATAACTAATTAAGCTTGTTTAGACCAATTTATTTAAAGTGTGGAATTAATACATTCGTACACTCTAAATATGTCTGGTCAAAAATAAACCGAATCTGATCAACCAGGCACTGACACCCGGAATCTGATAAATTATTTGACTAGATTTTGTTCAAAAGGGACCAGATTTAGTAAATTTTTAACCGAATCTAGTCAAAAATCTGACCAGATTTCAGTTCAGTGCCCGGCTGACCAAACCTCCTAAGAGTGTTTTTGTGTGTAATAATACTAAACTACCCTTACCACCTTTCAAAGCCTATATTAGGCTAGGATGTTTAACGTCAGTAGCCATAGCCAAAAAATTGATTTCTTATATAATCCAAACAACCTACAGAATTTCGTTTCCTTAATCACATTTATTATGCCCAGGTCACCTGCAACAGCAGACTGAACTTTTTTAACTTTCAGCATGAATCTTTTATTGATGAACTTCAAGCAGTAGCTCTGTAATCCTACTCAAAACAGATGATTTATGAGCCTTTACCATAATTATGTCTGATGACACGATGAATTGGTTTCTTAATATAGGTTTTATCGAATGTACGTACTAAATTTACAACACAGGCCTCATACGCAAAAGGTTAGCTGATGTAACAGGCAATACATTTTTCACAGCGAACGTGTATTAGCACAATACTTCACACATGCATAATCCGTCATAACGGTGATAACTTGAACTCAGCCTCTTTCTTTTATTTTTTTTTCTTTGTAAAAGTGTGCAACGATCATTATGGACTTAAAAAAATCTCTGTCAAAATTTACTTACATGCAATTTATTCGCCTAGTTCACCAATAAGGAATTGTACTTAACTTATTTAAATGAAGTACCGTATACATTGTTACCTACACTAAACAAGATAGTATCTTGCTCGCCGCTTCGATGCCTGGTTATTGAGGTAAAACCTACGCAGAAGCTGATCAATTGTGCTTTCTCATGTAATTCCGAAGTGTAGTGTGATGAGGTAGAACCTACGCAGTAACAAGGAGACTTAAGGTTGCTTCAAAGTGATTGTCAATAGCACGCCCTCTATTCCTAACGTTTGCTCTTAATGCTTTTTCAGGATACCGTATAATACCGTGTACCTGTGTACCAGCTTGGGCAATTACAGTACATACGAGCACAATCTTGTCAGCATAATAATTGCCATGAAAATTTTATTACGTCTATACCTCGACTGAAAAAGCCTTGTTTCTGTTCTTGAGAAATAATATGCTGGCGACAGTGTATTTTTAATATGCTGACAATAGTAAGGAATACACGAAATAACTGTGTACATTTCTTTGATCTATAGTCATGTCACATTGGATCTAAATTTTGAATTTCTTTTCTAACGAAATCTTTCAATTCAATTTTCTTTGGGTAGGGGATGGTAGTGGGGTAGCCCAAAAACATATCATCATTCTTACAATGTATCGGTCTGGTATACACAACGCAAGTAAGACAGATATTTTGTTATTACCAAATGAAAATTTTCATGTGAGGACGCCAAACCTCCCGTGCACATTTCTTAAATTACAGTTGCTTGTTAGTAATATTGTTTTCTTTTAAAAGACCTAAGGCCGAAAAGGGCATAACACATTGAATTTTAATTAATAGTGCACTGTAGTATATTTTCAAACAGTTAATGTGATTTCTATGTTAGCGTTGCTTATTAAGACCAGTACTCTTAATATGCCGTCATGCAGCTGTCGTTATATAGCAAAGGTTATCTGGAAACATAAAGCCAATGTAAATACTGGAAAATCTCCATATTTGACTGGGCTTTATACGTTTTACCAACCCACTAAATCCAACAGGTGCCAGATTAGAGAATCTGTTTTTATCCTGGTATTCAACCTTAAAACAATTTGATGAAGGATTCCTGTTTGTTGCAGTACCGTAGTTATTTTTTCGATATAATCGGAATCAAAATAAACCAAATAAAAATAGAAAAACCCCGTTTCTGCAAATACTTCACGGTTATTTACCAAAAGTATAACTGATTGAATAAACTTATAAAATAATTCTGCCAACAACGAACGGCCTTTCTATGCGAAATCAAACAAATGGGAAATTATAAATTGCTCTTTTGTTAGTTTATTGAGAAGACCAATATTAACATAAAAGCACTCCACTATATGATTTTGTTACTAACGCATTAGTAATGTTCTTTCCCGTCATGAACATAATTTGTATAACGGCTTCAGTCAATAGCATCACATCCGTCAAATAAAACCTGTTGTTTCTCTTGTTACAACTATAACTATCTTCTCCTTGCAGTTAATCTTCGGGAAAATTTATTGTCTAAACACTCAGTTTTTGTTTAATATGTAAATATCATTGCAAATTATCGGAAACTGTCTCAAAATTTGTGTCTACAACAAATATACAACATGATTGTTTGCTGTACTTCTCCTGTTTTAGTAATGATAAAGTCTTGATCTCACTAATTCAAATTTACACGTCGTCGTTCTGAGATGTGTTCGTATACATCAGGCAGGGCGGACTTTGCTCCCATAGATCACATCCCGATACTCAAGACGTTGGTAGGAAGAAAGCTTGCAGCAGAAGGATGTTTATAGTACGAATAAGGTTGTGTGTGCAATGTATTTTGTATACACGTTAGGGTGTACAAAATGTTATCGTTCATTTAGGGTACATACGAATATCTGCAAATAATTAATGCATTGAAAATAGAACGAGGGGAATACATGTCGAATTATTTAACTCTGTCAAAACAATATTTATTAGTTTCATGAGACATAATTTTAACTAATTTTAGTCATACTGGTGAGTGGTGCCTCATATGACTGATTGGCGTTATTCTGATTAAAGTATATATATATATATATATATATATATATATATATATATATATATATATATATATATATATATATATATATATATATATATATAATATATATATATATTATAAATATAAGGGGTTTTGCCCATTGCTGTGTCTGTTGTTTGTAAATTGGCCTTCACTTCACATTTTGCGCTGAAGGACACAGGGGTGTCCGAAATATACGATACGCTATTTTGTTACCGTGTCTGTGCTCTCATGTTGTCATTTTTGTGGTGTTTTCTACTTATCATTTATATATATATACATATATATGTGTATATATATATGTATACATTTACATTGCATAGTCCAGTAACAGTATCACAGATGTTCCTCCATAGGCTTTAAAATGTATACACTTATTACAAAACTCTGCAGTTATGACAAAGGCTTAAAATGATGATTATGGTGTGATGAAATAACTTCACTTTTAAGGTTTTCAACATACTTAGGCTATAAAACTGCTGTGTTCTCCTAAATATAAACCACAAAAGGGTTAACCACCCTATCCAATATAAATTTTTTAATGTAATGTTCTCTAGCTAACACTCCATTCACAAAACACGGCTATTCAAACTTACACCTTGTTACTTTAAAAAAAATCGTATAATGTCTTAAATTACTGTATCAGTGTATACGTGGATGATAGTACGATTACATATCAAAGGCGTCAACCGCAGAACTTTCCCAGAAAAAAATAAGCAGTAGAAAACTTAAAATGTAATAAAGGTATATTTAACACCCTATATTTGAACGAGAAAACGAGGTCACTTTTGTCCCCGCCCTCCTCTTGGTGACGACATGGCATCTAAAGATGGGGTACATTTTTCAGAATCAAAGATATCATTTTTAACATCTTTGAGATCATGAAGGCTTTACCACGTGCCGGTCCTGGTTGGCTTGTTACCTTTACGTTTGTGTCTGTTGTGTATTCAGACTAGGAGCGGCAAGCAGAAAAGAAATACAGGGGCAGGATTTACAAAGAATATTTAAATTGCGTAAGTCAGACTTACGAATACGGTATCCTGCTTTGTCGGTGTTCACGAAGGGAAAAGTTGTAACTATTTTGCGTAACTTTATCCAAGCTTTAGAGTTGTCGTAAGTACAAAAAGCCATAGTAACATATACGCCGAGATCAAATAGTTGTGTACGGCGTATAACCGGGCTTGTAACCACAGAAGACCGTGCGCTTCGTTTTAAGAAGAACAGTCAATGTGATTGGCTGAAAATGTGACAAAACAAGACAACTGCACACACGAACTAGCTCATGTGCATTTATTGCAGTCACGCAGCGTGTCTTTACGAACTGCGTAAGTTTTCCTTTTTCGTAAATACCACTTAAGAAAAGTCTTACGCAATTCATAAGTATTTTGACTTACGCAAGAACTTACGCAAATGTTAGTGAATCCCGCTCCAGACAACCAAATTGACAACAACGACAAACAAACTTTTCATAACACCACTCAGACACAGTATATGTAGGCCTATCTTATAAAAATGTATGATGATGAAAAAAGTTTTCAAGTCATATATACTATATTCACCCATTTACAAAACTTTCCTCGTCTCCTCAGGCAACATTTCCACTATTTACATTTGTATGCTACACATATAGTTGAGTTTCAGATGGCTTAAAAGACCTTGTATAAGGGATAAACGGTAGTATTTATAACGTACGTAACTGTTAAACCTTTCGTTAGTTTGTATTATACCGATATTAGATGTTACCTAATGTATAGCTTTATATTTCATCAGAGCACTGTGTAAGTCAATATTGAACTTGAGAACGTATTCTTTCATGTAAGTAACGTCAGGAAATTAACAAGAAAATTTAATTAGAGGCTGTCTGTTGGATAACTAGATGCTAAAAATATAGGGGATACTTGAACAGAAAGTAATAATTTATCTTCTTCATTCTGCCAATGTAAATGTACTCGAAAAATACGGAGCAATTAGTTTTTGTTCTAAGGCTGCCCGCACATTATGAAAGGGCTCTCAGCAAGTAACGTGGTATATACATACTCTCCGAATGGCTTTGGGAAGTTTTGTAGTTTTAATAAAGGGTTTCATTTTTAATTCATTTTTTGGTATCCGTCGAAAGTTTAATTAGACCCATGTAGACTATTTACGTCGTATATTCTCGTCTTACCAACTTTTTCTCGATAATAGTCAAATTACCAGCATAAATTCTTTTCCTCTGATTAAATATTACAAACCTGTACTCATTTCGCAGAATAACCCCGTTCTCATATGTCTTAGTGTATCGTTTACTAACAAAACCTACAATCGCTTACAATATGTTTAAGCTTTGCGAGGTATAATATTGAACTTAAGACAGCAAACAATATTTTCACCAAGAGTTTTGACATAATTTAACCCTTTTCCCAATTCTATAAATTCTTTTTTCTTCTTCAATTTTTTACCGAAATACGCGTACAAATGTGCCAAGTGGACACAGGTATAAGTTTGTCGCCTACAGGACTTGCTGAAGCATTGCAGATTGTACATGTTCTAAATGCGATTGCAAAGTACAGTGTGTGCAAAATACGTTTACATATACATCAACGGAATCTCCGTCGCCTGCCTTCTGCAAGATGCTATATACGGCTTTTCTTCTTAACCACCTCTTCAACACAGGTCTTTTTCAAAGTTTGTAAAGGGTGGTCGTTGTAAAGAAGATTTGCATTTAAAATGCGACGTTTCAACAAACAGTCAGGAACGGCCGAGCTTCCACAAGACATACCCTTCTTTGTAAATCGGGGAAAATATTCGGACAATTTTGACGGATTTGCATCTCCGTATGATCTCACTGAAGGGTACATAGCGGCATTTCTTACAACAGAAAAATCGTGTTTGAAGTCGATCTTAGTGATATTGAAAACAGAAACTAGTGCTTCCACAAAATAGGCGTGTTTTAACTTTTAAGCCGAAACTAAACAAATCAGGCCGAAAAACTCTGCAACCTTATACATGCATGAATTCACAATTACCAACTTTCACAAACTGTAAAATAACGTTTTGTTTAAAAAATGATATTAAAGTAAAACAAACATACCTCTTTCAGCGACTTTAGAAAAGTACACAAGTTAACGGCCTGACAAGTATGAAGAATTACCGCCAATCTTTCTTTATTAAAGTGATATACTATATTTCTAAAGGTGAATTTTCCATGAATGAAGCGCACGACCAGTTGGAAAATATTGCCAACTTCGAAGGCCAACCCGTTCTTTCTTTTATGCTATGTTTTATCAGTCGGCGTGCCCTATAAGGAATATCTTAATCATGATGGTTTATTCATGACAAAAGGTAAAATATCAAATCTCGTTTATTCTTCCATGATCATAAACCTGTTTTTGTTTCTAAATGTCTTCAAGAAAATTTCTATCATAATAAGAATACAATTCTTTGTCGTCAACGTGGAAGGTAAGAATGGAGTCTGAGATCTGCTGCCTTTAAACATCTATCTTCAGATCTTGAGTTCCCATAAAATATTGAATGAAAATTTCAAAATGCGCCACGCTAATATGTATTTAAAGATGAGTACATCATTTTGTATTAAAAATGGAGATATTACATGAGGGAGAGATCTTTATTACCTTTTAAACAAGGCTTGTCTTACAAAAATTGTAAAGATGGAGTATAATAACATCAACTACCGCGTTAATAGAACAAAAGGAATCAGAGCGGCATTGAGAGGACAGTAGATTTTAATGATCTTTTGTCGTGTATTTTCTTTTGTCCAAATTATAAAGCTTCTCCTTATAAGGACTTTTATCGTAGGGGACAGACTTTATGATAAAAATAATGTAATGAATGAGCAGTGATTATATCCTCTTGTGAGTAAAATTTAGTTAAAATAGCTGAAAATAGAAATAATCAATAGAATACAGATTAATTCATATCTTGAAGGGCAATAACTCGAAGACCATAAATGATCGTAAATACTGGATGACAGTGGTATAAGGCCTGTGAATTTAGTCATCACGAGACACTGGCGTTAAGTTCTTAGTAGTGTTCGGTAGTACAGTTTGCAGGAGTAATTGGGGTAAGGAGAAAAGTCACTTGAATTTGAAAAGTATATACGCTGGTATTCTAGTTCACGAATGGCTCTTTTTAATCATGTGACAATATTTTTGTTACCGAATTTTTAAATTCAGGGAGATAAACTCCTTGTTTTACCTTAAAATTTACAGTATTCCAAAATATAGTCTCTAGAATGAAAAACTGAGGGTTAGGAATCATTTTTGGCAAACAGTAGGCCTATAATCATTAAACTGTGGACCATCCAGCCATTTTCGCATGCTGTAGTGACAAACATATAGCATAGGGATGGACTGCCAATTTTTTGTGTTATTCCACCCACACTTAAGTATATACCTCACTCTTTGCGTGCGAAAATTCAATCACTGGGTGTGTTCTGCCAGTCCCGTTGTCATGCACGGGGCTATTCCGTTCCAATGAAATAACCTCCAAAATTTGTTTATTTCTTTTACAGATAAGGTATTTGTTCAAACAATCGACTTCAAACCAGTTTTATCTCTGAGGATATTAAATAGATGCTTGGCACACACCAGCATTATCACCTATAGCATTGAAATGGTTCCAAAGTCCACGATTGTTTCATCAGTCAAGTCAATAAAAAAAGAGGTGGTTTGGGTAAAATCTCACGTACTGTGAGCGACTGTACAAGACCCTGCTATAATATGCCGCCAAATAACACTGCCTAGGCTTAAGAATCAAAATGGCGGAATCAATTAGGCTATTCACTATTCTTCTCATACGATGACCAAACATAAAAATGTTCGAACCGACAAAACTAACAGTGTATTAAACGGCTCAATCCTAAACTAACATTTAATTTAGAATTCTTAATTTTTCCACCTTCACATGTTTATGTGGGAGATGACACTAAAAGACGCATTACTGCAGAGCAGTTGTGGAAAATTGTGGAAGCTATGGTTTCCAAATACCACTTTAATGCCGTGCATATGCCTCTACCCATGAAACGCATCTTCAAGAAGTGTTAACGCTGAATAAAAGAAAACTGCGTCTATGAAGATCCGTTAAAGAGCCCATACTCACTAAGCCTGAAATGCTGTACCACATTACCACATAAACCCTTGGGAATCGGGGCAAGTCAATTTAGCTATCATAGTAATAAATAACTCCTTTCATAAGCAAAAGCATGTTACAGTTTCCTTTACGATATGTTTTAAACAAAACTACTAGTTTCTGTCGCAAGTTAGCCACGCACCAGTATTACCGGTATGTCTACCCGTATTCCAAATCTGTACACGTCCATGTCAACACGACGATAACATCTAAAAAGAATTTAGTATCATATCTTTTATGAGACATTGATTATTTCATTCCGTGAAAAAACTGTCCCCTTTCTTTGCATAGGAGCCTGACCCTAGCCTGATAAACATGTTACTTAGCAGTACTGACGTTTAGGCCTTCATAGTTAAAATTATAAACACCATTATGTAGTAACAAACTTAAGTTGTCAGACCTCAAGTTTAGCCAAGAAAAAAACGGATTTTCACAATCGATGGGTGAAGAAACTGAAAGTGATAAATTTGATATTTTTCTATTGTAAGGTTTTAATCATCTCGTCATTAGACTATTTCTCTTTTACACGCATGCAACCGACTGAAATTAGTAATGATTTCCGAGTTATCATAAACCCAAGGGACTTCTTTCAACTGGGGTGGGACTCGAGGGGAAGGAAGGGGATTGAGCACTTGTGCCCAAAATTTTAATGCAAAAATATCACAACTTTTCTTCGAAAAAGTTGCAAATATTTTGTCCCCAACTGGCAAGTATTATACACGAATTGAGGGCGGGAGTGTTGCAGCATCCAGAGGCCGCTTCTAACTTTGCTTATGGTTCTTATTCTTCAGACTTGAGGAATATATCTGGAGTTCAGTGTTTCTCCTTATCTCCTTTTGATTGCC
The DNA here is from genome assembly GCA_029531755.1 of Holothuria leucospilota. NCBI lineage: Eukaryota > Metazoa > Echinodermata > Holothuroidea > Aspidochirotida > Holothuriidae > Holothuria > Holothuria leucospilota. The sequence continues at coordinate 52,348,005 of CM055963.1, read as the reverse complement.
TTTCACTTTCCATACATCATGTGTTAATAACAGTTTGTGAAGAAAACTTCTCCCTGCTATGTTTCCCCTTCAACGTCCTCTTGAAAAGGACTGACCACAGGCCCACCTGTTCTACTAAACACGAGTCTGGTGGTTTCGGACTTGACCATCGTTAGCCAAAAGACATGCTGCGGCAGAGGCGGTCGTTGTGGCATATCGGTTAAGCCACTCAGTAGCCTATGGGTGCTAAGGTAGCAGTATTTTGGCTTGCGATATAATCACAATCTTTCACTTGATTTTAATTTTCAAGTATAAACAGCAGTAGGTTGGCAAAAATTAAGAATTATGCAGATGTCGAATAGACCGATTATCTGCGAAGAAAGGATGTCATGATAAACTCTATACACAAGAGAAAAATAATTTCAAATTGTGTTTTACAGACAAGATTCACCTACCGACTTAATTTTTTTTTTTGACTTAATATTTTTTCTCTGCTACGAACTTTGTTATGTTATTAGTCATAACTGTAACAACTTTACAAGAACTTTTAAAAAGCCATTGCAACTGTTGTGCTCTCTTTTTCCCAAAGACCGCTACACTACAATGATATATTTTAAAGAAACAACGCACTTACCAGTTTTAATTCTCGTTGACCTGTTCTTAAGCCTGCTAGAATTTAAAACCTGTATTTACGTCTAACGCTTTTGGCAAGTAACATGCAACTAATATTAAACCCATGAAATAGCTTATGCTACCCGACTTACAAGCCTGTAAAGTAACACTCGAATATAGACTTGGAAATTAGCGCAAATATTGTATAGTGAAAAAGTGTGGACACTTTAGTCAAAAACCAACATTTAGACGAAAACATGTACACAACAAGACTGCCTGTTGTGTAGTGCTAACTACACATGCGAGGCGATACTGTGTATACAAGAACCCTGAGCATACAACTAGCGAGAAGAAAGTGTTTGTTAAGCTAACTTGCCTGAGCATACAAGGAAAGGCACTGAATGCCAAAAATTGTCAGGTGCGTCACGATACAACCCAAATGAACTCATTCACACATTCCCTTTGTCGCAGCTCTGGTGGAGTTATAGAAGACACTATAAGCCATTTTTGCAGTGTATATCCAGCTCTTGTAAAACGCTATGACTGCAACCGAAGTTAGACATATAAAAAGCCATGTACAGTTTTATGTATACATTTACAGTCCGTTTCCAAATCAAATATGCACATTTCGAAAAGTAAATTATTTTAATCGTTATAGACTGTGTTAATTAAATACGGATTCCGTTTGCTTAAATCCTGTGTTAATTTGAATACTTCTGTCGTACTTTGTTTCTGTAAATTTGCTTCAGAACAGATTGCTGTTTCCCTAGCATGTATACTCAAGGCTTACATTGTTGTTCAAAGCTTATTTTTATCAGCAAGAGAAATAAGTTTTAAGGAGCTTGAGTGTTTTCAAACGTCAAACTATTACTGTCATATAATTCAACATTATTTATTCTATTTACAGCTTATTATGTATACATTGTTCTCAGGTTTTGACATTTTACTAAACACTTCTGCCATATTACGTAAATCTTAAAATCTATCAAAGTCGATATTTTGAAGCCATCTTAAGCATAAGAAATCACTCTATGTGCATAACTTTAACAAAGTTTTCCTGGAGAAGCTTTTGACACCACTCTGACAGTACTTACTTACTTTCACTGTTTTAGCTTAAAATAATGTTTCATCATGCACTCAGTAGTTTATTAAATTGATAAAATTAATAACTCTTTGGTATTCCCTTGACAGCTAAGTAAACTTTAATTTCCCCTTAAAATAGATATCTTATATCACGTCGGTCTGACAGCTTGATCACAAAGTCTGAAATATTTCAACTTGTACTTCAATTTGTACGTCTTTCGGAGCTTTTCTGATTTTAATCTCAAACTTTCATTGACATATTTATGAAAAAGTCAGGACACTGGTCTTTTACTAATAAATCTATATCAAATCTGCATATACATCACCTCATTAAATAAATTTGACATCTTTTTTTTACACAATATCCATGTAAAAATGAAATGATTTAGGATACCTAGAATAGCTCTAGACTAAAAAATGAGTGTTTTTTGTTGGTAAATAGCAAGCTCTCAAAAAGACAAGACTTAAAAAGAAAAGAAATACCAAATCAAAAAAAAAAAAAAAAACTAGACAAGCCAGTTTATATTACATGTTTTGTCTATTATCCAAGATCAATTGTTTGGCTATGATCTTCTTTACTTTAAATATTAATTGTCAAAGATATAACCTTTATTTTTACATGCGATGGTACCGCTTTACTTACATTAAAGACCTTTGAGCATAACCACCGGGACAGCAGGGGCTTATGGCATTTCATGTTACACAGGCAAACGTTTTCTACTTCTGTTACTGTACTTTAGTATGCCAATATGATTTCCAGTCACATATCACGTGATGAAGAATTCTAATTTACGACCTGTCTGATCTTGCACATAAGCTATCGTGTACAAATGTTCCTGAGTTTGCTTGAGCTATGACTATGCAAATTTTTGGCCAGCACGTGAGATATGTCTGCTCGTTGAGTGTAGCGTGTTTCACCTTTTTTTTTTTTTTTTTGAAGAACGGCAAGAATGGAAGTATGACTTGTTTAGATATTAACTTATTTCTTCCAACATGCTTTTGTCAATCTTTTAAAGCGTTCTTGACTTGAAATCTGTGTGTTTATTGGAACCATAATTAAGCCTGTGGTTCAATTAACACGTTGGTTGATCCCGTTGTTATGATAATGTTTGTCAGGACTCTTCACGTCAATGCCAGCGACAATGTAGGTGACTGCCATTCAAGGTAACCCTCACACTTCACGTTCAAAGGGAAAACACACTGTTTACAAATTTGAGAATTACTTATTTATTACAAATTATTAAAAGAAAGCAATTACGAAAAGACAAAGAAACGAGGTACAACGCTGAGGGTGCCCCAGAGCAACTTTCTTCAGCAAAACGTGTGGAGGATAATTTGCTGGACTGAAAGAAGGACTTTTGGTGCTTTGAGCACCTGGGTGGGCCCATATTCTTGTCCGTCTGTTCAAGAACTTATGTCAATTTGCACAAGGGCTTTTGCTAGTGGCAAGCTCGAGGAATCGGCCAGTCCCCTAAGTACGTGTTTGGAATTTGAGAGCAGCTTAAGTCCCAACCTGGTCTGGATGTGGCCTTGCACAAGAGACGAATGGGAGTTTTTAACGGAGAGATTCTAATTTCGTATTCTATTTCATAAAAAGACAACTATTGTATTAAGTTCACGAGACAGCCGGGGTATGGACTGGACAAAACTGTTGTTTGAAAAAACGTTGTTGAAGTAAACAGAGAGAGGATAAATACCGTTGGCATTACAAGATATTCCTCTGTTCGTTCTGTTTTCCTTTTGCATTTTGTCATGACTTTTACCACACAAAGTCTTTATTCCTTGCCATGTCTATTTGCAGTGAAATAAGCACCAGGCTGAAACTTTACGTCAATTTCTAGACCCAGTGCACTGTAAGCTTTACAGCCTGTATATATAAAGGAGGGATATTTCTTCGATTTGCTTAAAAACCACTTCACCTTGACGTAAAAATATCAGTCATGATCTTTTGTCCATTGACAACAATACATATCATGAATTATTCTGCTTTGGTGAAGCTTAACATTAATGTAGTTAATGTAAATGTTCGCAGAGAACAAAAGATGGCACAATGTGCCGGAAGTCTCAGGTAGCATACGACCTTATGGGACGAATGAACAGTTTGAAGATATAAGGATCACAAGACTGGTATGGGGTGTAACGGTTACCAAAGTCCAACTTATTATTTACTGATACATGTTCATATTTTACTGTTGACAGATAAATAGTCCATCTGGCATGATGTTAAAGGGAATAAGCAGTCGTCCAAAACCTTCTTCGACAAATGAACTCAATGTTAAAAATTTCGTCATATTTCTATTGCAAATATTTTATAATATTTTAGAACATAAAGGTGGTATTCTCAAGGTAAACAAAGGGATCATTTTGCATAAATTCAAAAATTCAGTTATCCAAAATTGTTGTCTATTGATGTAAAAGCCTCCATTCGCGAATTAGGATACCCGGGCACACTAATTCAATTTGGGGTGACTGCATTTTCCCTTTAAGGTTACAACCGCCATACTATTTAAAGTACGGTACCACCGTATGAGCATGACCACACATTAAAAAAGGGAGTGAAATGAAATCAAAATTCAAGCTCTCTTGGCCATTTTGTTAACTCAGTTACTAGGCTTTCTTCATCATCTTCTTGGAGATCGCCTGTACAAAACGCCATTGCTTCATAACATACAAATAAATATACTCAGCCATTGAAATGATCATTTTCAAATTAGCAATTATTGACAATTCCTTTCACACCAAATAAACAGTCATGACAACGGCTGACAAACGACTATAATTGACCTTAGCAAAATGGCGATTTGGGGGCGACACTTTCTTCGATTCATCATCACCCATTAAATTTAATTCAGTGGTTACCGAATTTTCGACTTTCAAGTTGCTCAATGAAATTCGTCAGCAGTAACTTTGCGAAAATTGTCCAACCTGCTCAGTATTTTCCTTCTCAGTGCGATTTTCGTAATCTAGCCGTAAGCCTTATTGTATTCCCTCTGATGGCCCAGCCATCTCTAGACTTTTGGGCCCCTTATCAAATTTAAGATATTAACTCGCTCACTGTGTATTCCAAGTTTACTCGATCCATTATGGTATACAACAAAAAATATCACGTTTGGGCGTCACAATCGGAATTTGTCAAAAGTGGAATCAAAGAGCATTGCAATCATTTGAGAAATAGAAGTGAAATGTAGCCTACCGCACTCCAATATGTTTTTACACATCCTTTCCTAAACATACCATAAAGTGGTTGCGGGATCCTAAACAGCCCCTTCTACCAGCCTACCGTTTTATCGGTTAGGCTGGTTTGTTTGTACTGTGTATACACTGTGGATAAGCTTTCAACACGGCAAAGGTCTATCCCCATTTCTCGAAGTATTTTGGTTTACCGCTAAAACGGAGGGCCGCAATGACGAACCCACGACTAACATGTTTTAAAACTTTTAAAAGTTTCGTTCTGTTGACCACTGTTAAAGATAAGTTTGGTGACCATCGTAGCGCTTAAGCCAATACTGATTATTGTTCACAATTAAGTTCATAAGGAGGTCAAGGTATTAAAGTATAGGTTAGTTAATATTTAGCCCTACTACAATGACGTTAACCCGACAGTCGAGAGTAAATTGAGCTCACAACTTATTATTACTGTCGCAAACATGCGTACTGTCTTTTACCATTTGTTAGCTGTTCCAAAGAAAATGTTCAGAGAATTCAAATGAACAAGAACTAAGGTTTGACTTTTCAAAAACCGAGATTTTAGATTTATGATATCTCACAAAAGATGCTGATGTTATTTGCTGTTCAATTCGCCCATGATTGTTATTGCTATTATATGGTAAGGTTTACAACACAGAACATTGCGAAACAAACTTCAGTTTCAACAAAACATGTTCTTTGTTGTTCATATTTTACCGTACCTGCCATTAAAGGCTCAAAAGAGGACAGAGCAAAGAGATGATCAACAGAAGTGTGATGTGGCCCCATTATAATTAAGAAAACACTTTTAAAACATTCCTGATAGCAAATTTCGGCGGTCCGCCGGTGGCCATAAGGCCGACGGAGGGCCATTGGGGTCCGCTGGCTGGACAACAACTTGCATGATGGGTAACAGTTGTATAACCAATCAGTGTCGCCGCCAACGGAGGACTACTACTGAACCCCGCCGAAGTGGCCGACAGCGGTCCGTCGTCGGGCCTTCCAAATTTTGCTATGAGGACGCGCTCGGTTAAACCTTACCAGGATCGTGGTTGCACATTAGTCAACCATTTCCTGGTTACAAATACCCCCCCCCCCCCCATCCCTGTCAAAATTTACTTTCCTGGTTAAATATATAACTCATGTAAACTTCTAGTCAAATATAAACATGTTCCTGGTAAATTTAATCAGACTTTATTGTTACTTTGACCAAGAAGTTGTTGGCTAATCTGTGACCGTGAACCTAGTTGAATTTACCTAGGGTACTTGGAGTGCCGGTAACGACAACTTTCAGAAGTGCTGAGAAGCACGTTTGCTCATTTTCTTTAGGCTGCTGAAAGAAAACTTAAAAAAAAAATGTTTACGCATAAGGATGCCTACATCACACATAGAACTGACGTTTTACAGTATGGACTACCGAGTCGGAAACAAGCACTTCATATTCCCATACGGTAGTTGAGTCTGGCTGAATATAGTGAATCCTTTCTCATAGCAACAGTTGCCATACGGTCACACTACCCGTAACAGCCCTTACAACCTTCTTACCAGTACAGTGTGGGTACCAACGTCGAAGGAAACGATAGAAACAAACTTTGACTGGTTGTGAAATTAATTATTGACTACCCTGGTTGGTTAATTAGGATACAAACATCATACGACCTTTAGTTTTAGGGCAAACCAAGGTTGTGGAAGATCAAAGTTTTTTATGTTGCATGTAGAAAACCAAGTTCCGTCTTCTTGGACAGTCACCGTGACCGTTCAGATGTAACAAGATTTCCCACTGGTTTTTGTTTACAGATTAGAAGGACATTGGTCACAAACAAATAAAGACCAAAGATATCCACTGGTCTTCCAAGAATTCTTTTATCTCAGAAGGTAATGGTTAGAATATGTAAGGTTTCTCTATAAATCTAAAGTTCCCCTTCTTGGATGTTAGAGTAGGCAGCTGGTCTATTAAGTAATCAAATCTTTGCATTGTTTTAAATGAAGCGTCAAACAATTCATTTGCCTAGATCCATTGTAACATTTTTATATTTTAAGCTCATGTACAGAAATCGCCGAGATGTTTATCTTAAGTTATAAAACGTCCCGAAAAGATGAACTTATGACCGCACATAGTGTTTCACTGGTCTCTCTAAGTCTGTGAGTGGTTGTTATCGTCATGAAAAAAGCTAACCAAGTTTCAAATCTTTCTGTATAGCCTATAGAACTTATACTCAGCTATAGAAGTGCAGCCCTACAATTGCTAATACAGTGAGTAAAATAGCTCAGTTTAATGGTTGAATGTCAATACAAAAATGTTACATTGGTCTCATCTTGTTTGATGGTATGGTGCTCGGTTTGTATCTGTGAATTCTTACCATAAAACAATTCACATCGAACTCAGCCAGAGACATAAATATAATACCACTAAAACAAAAATCTGAATTCACAAAGAATAGGCCTATGTTTAAACTTAATACATCACTTCGTGATTTTTGTATAAGGCAAACACTCCTAAATGCATAGAAACGATAAAACATGTTGATTCTAACAGTTCGTTTCAGCCGATTACAAGCAATATAGTATGAAACTACAATTACCGTTAAAAAACAACATAAGTAGCATCTGCTCCGCCACCCAGCAACAATCTTTTATAATCCCCTTACTTTTATGTGAAACTTTTATGGCGTTGTATCGTCTGCTTTTGTGACTTATGTTACTGGTAAAAGTACCGGTATAACTGGTTATTATCTCGGTTCATCTAAAAGGAAATCCAGCAGCCGCTCATTCACTAAAATTCAAGATGTTACAGCAGCTCGAAATTTGTGGATTTGTTTCAGGATAAGCTGGCCATTCTAAAATGGTCAACAGTTAGTTTCCTAGTTTCACCTATAATTGTAGATCTACAGTTTAGGTGGAGCAGTGATCTTGACCAGTTGACACACTTGATTTACACAACAGCTTCCACAGAGGTAAATTCCAGAGTTAGATTTGCAACGGCCTTTGGTTATGGGGTTCGTTACATGATGCACCCCAGTTAGATAATAGAATGGTGGGGTGTGAAAAAATCTTAGTCCATTCAATACAGCATGCTTAACCTGGATCGAGAAAATGTTCACAAACTGATCGATGACTCCATTGAGACCGTAGGACTGGTACAGATGATGATCTAACGTTTCAACAGTTCAACGGTTAATAACGAAAGTGACATCACTGTAATGCATTCCCTTTTCAACTTTGACACAGTTGTTACTATGCAGGTCTAAAACACTTTTGATCGGAGTGCTTTAATTGATACATGAAGACTATTCTCGAACATTTCCATTTGCTGTTTAAAGTAAATCGTTCTAGAGATGAAAGTACCTTACTGCTTCAATTTTATCAATAAAAAAATCAATGGACAACTCCAGTGGGATACTCGTGCAGCAGATTTTTCATGAAACTACATTTTATTAGGCCTAAGTGTAACTTATTTTTTCACAATTAAAACGTTTTCACAAGGTTCATCTCCTGAAGTTAGCTAATATCTCCTTGAAAAAAGTCACAAAGATGCTCTGGTGACATATTGATATATATATATATATATATATATATGTCCTACAACAAAGTTATGGTTCCGTACTTGTTTCCAAGGCAACAGGTTTTGTTTACCAATCAAGCAACCGCTATACATTAGTTTCGTATGCGTCCATTTTGTCATCGTTTCCCTCCTCCTTTATATTCATATGAAGTCCCAGCCATAATTTACTGGTCTTCATGATCAAAACTTGTTTTTATTTAGCCAATCAAAACTGCAACTTTTCCCTTTTCTTCGGTATTTTTTCCAAATTTGTTGCATCGCTGACAAATAAAGTCTGGAAATAAAATGGCAAAAATGAAAATGCTATCCCTAAAACTTTGGTAAAGTATGCATTGTAGGACTCCAATTTACAATACATAAAATTATATGTCCTAATTTCGGTTGGTTTCAAAAACTGTTTGCTAAGCCTTTTAACAAGATCTAAGGTACATACGTCTGTAACTTAACAACCGCTGCGGTTAGTGTTGCTAAGAAAGTGAATGAAACTGCCGCAGAAAGTGTTCGCGATTTGTGGAGACGTTAAATTAACTTGGCCGAATATGTCGGTAGCTAACTTAGGTATAGGCGTATGTAGCATGCAAAGTATGAAGTTATTGTTTCTTGGTTGAAATTATGGGTACTTGGCTGGGACCTGAAAACTGTGCAATTCTGGCGTCATTTGTGTAAAATTAATGATAACTGGTTGGTAAGTTTATGAAAGTTTGAAAAAGAATGGTTCCCCTAAAGCACCTTACCCAGTTGACTGATAAAATATTTTGCCAAGCAACTCATTAGAGGACACACAAACCTCAAAATTAGAGACGAAAGAATCAAATGAAGGGTTAGAAATATCTTATTGAACCTTTAGAAAGTATAGTAAAAAAATCATGGCAGGTTCTTTTTTTTACGCATATTTGAAATTATGTCGTTAGCAGACTCTTGGTTAGTTCCCTTTATCCGTCATGCATTGTATGAAGTGACAGATTCATTCTTGCTATTTTAAATGTGTTAAACAAAAATTTATGTTTTCGATTGCTGTAAAGAGGTCATGTTGAGTCATGTCTTGGTTCTCAACTGTAGATTGTTGCCCAAATTTGGTCTCCTGGAAAATCTTTTAGAGTCGCCAAACTTTTACTTTTGGTCTAAATTTGGGTCGCCTGAGCCAGACGCGTACCCGGGGGCGAAGAGGGCAGCAACCCCCTTCAGCATATTTTTGGTATTTTTAGTTTATCATTTTTTATGACATTGCTAATAACTCCAAAAAAAATGTTTAGATGCAACTTACAAGGCCTGGGAAGTGCCATTTCCAGCGATCTGGGAGGTATTTTCGCACAACTTTTCTTGTACGCTTCGCGCCAACCTATGGTGTCGCTACGCTTAATTCGCCTACAAGTTTCGCCCCCCCCCCCCCCCCGGTAGACTTCTGGCTACGCGCCTGGTCTGATCATTAAGTATACAATCTAACAAAGGATGAGTCACGGTGGGAGAAAAATCTCAGATCCAAAAGCGTAAAGTATTTGCAGTTGAGACAAACAGAACGACCGAGTGAGTCTGCAAATAGGGCTCTGCATCTTCACGTTGTAGACCCTATCACCGTCGCGATAATTGTCGGGTAAAAAGAAAACGTCCTGCCCGCTAAGTAGGTCACGATGCCAAGAAACCAGCATCACAAGCAGTGATGACGACATTGACATGTCAATTATGGGAAAAAGTCTATTCTAACGAAGTTTAAGTGTGTGACGTTCTATGACGCAATAGGTTTATGGAAACCATGGAAACATACAGACACTCTATATATGGATCTAGTATTCAGTGTTGTTTGACCGGAGTTTTATAACGGCTGTCAACTGTCCTACAGTAGCAGCTGATAGGCCGATAAGATCCCCTTGTCTTAATCGTCAAACCCATCACAGGATGTCGAAGATTTCTCTAGTGAAGAAAGTTTAAACAAAAGCAGTTTCCCGAAATCACGTAAAGTAATTTCGATGTCCATTTGCCGTCGTTTCGGGTTCCTCACGTGTTTCGATCATTATTCTTCACATTTTCGTTATTGATTCAGAAGACCTGACGATCAATTTAGAATCGAGACCCGAGAAAGCCGTCAACCCAATCAAGATTACTTCTGAACTCAATTTTATGCCATGCCGTTGATTGGAACCACTTTTACCGATGCAATATGATGGTTTCCGGACTCTGCTTAACTGAAAAAGAAATCAGACTTTTTTCTTTCAATAGTAGGCCAGTCTTTGGAGTAAATTCGTCTAATTACACTCCTTGTGTTCTTAGGCAAACAAGCACCATGGTGTAAGCGTGGCAGGGACTACCTCTTCGGTAAACATCGAGAGTGCCTCAAAATGAGAACCACATATTGAAAATACCAGATACAGGCTCGTCGAAATTCTCGGTTGCAGTGAGAGAGATTTTAACGGCTGTCGAAAATTGACAGTGAATGGTAGACCGAAAACTGTCCTCCTGTGGAAATTTCAAACAATTTCCATTTGCAATCAGTTTAAGTGATTTAGGGACTTAAGTTTGTGTGAGAAAAAAGTGATCAATATATTATACCTTCGTTTCTAATTTTAAAAGTGACTGGCTCCTTTTTGGCGGGAAATATAGAGCGCATCATGAATATTCAAATGACAAAAGAAAGACGCTCTTAGTCAATGCTGATTCTAGTTACCATGGATTCAAAGTTTTGAAATTGAAAGGGTTGCAGCTTTTTGGTCCCGGAACACTGGACGGTGAGTCACTTTGAACGCTAAACATAATTACGTCGTACGTCACGTCTTTTATTTTCAAAAGATTTCGAAGAGAGCATATCAAGGATTAATTATTTTTAAGATGAGTAACGGATTTGATATCACACAATAAAACATTACATAAACAAAAACAAAACAAAAACAAAAATACACTGCACACACGTAAGGAAGGCATTTAAGAATACCAAGGGGTGGGAAATGGCTGTGTAAGTAGTATGTTATTTTTCTTCACATTATACGAATAGGCCACACGGACTACATATTATAACCAAACTCATTAGAACCTTACTGCTGAGTGCTTGGAAAGAAGGTGGACCTGTCTTTTAACGATTTATTGAACTCACAAATATTACATTATTAATATCCTTTTACGTATTTATTTGCATTCAAAAATTATGTTTTATTTTGAGTATACATCATCTACCATAAAGCATAAAAGAAAAGTTACCTATTGGAAGATGGATTCACTACAGGAAAGATGACGATAAAAAGGCAACATCTATTTTGATGCATATTTGTATTACCTTACCCCCCCCTTCCTCCCCGTAGGCATCATACATTTTTCAATTATCATTTTCACGAGAGTCCTAAACGTACTCTGAGGCGGGGGAGAAAGACCCATGTATGCCTTTTTTCAAAGATATTAAATGGCGTTTTTTTGGGGGGGGGACGAACATCTTCATATTTCAAAGTAATATCGTCGGTGAAAACGATAGCGACCCTCTTACATACTACTCATATGTAAGGAAGTATGAATATTTATGAAATCCAGCCAAATGAATTGAGTTATATTAATGAGTACAACCAGTAACTTTCATATTGTTTCCATGGAAACATCATTATACCCTGCATGGAATTTTAAACTAAGCAAAGACAAATATTTTTATATTTTCCTAAAGGGTTAAAAAGTTAGTGATTGCACCAAAGTGATGATGTCACTTCCATACAGCAACGCTCGGAGATGACTCTAAACAAACATCGACCGGATTAGCTTAACATAATAAACACAATTGCATACAAAACTTTGATTTTCACGTATAAATATCAAACCACATGTCACAAAGTAAGACTGAATTCTTATCACTCGTTCTATCTAAGGAACCGTACTAAACGTCCGTTTTTGAAAATCCCTGCTACAGGCAAATTAACCTAAATTTTTCCCTACTTAGGTTCACCGTATACAAGTTATAGGAATTTTTGTAGGCCTAGCTTTTACACTACGTGCAATCATACGGTAGGATATGCATGGTTCAAAACGATGTGCAAAATGTAGGCGTCCTAACAAGGAAAATGCCACAGCGACCCCAGTAATATTTCCAACATGTTTTTCAAGTACATTTTTAATTACTTCAACCGGTATATTTATTTGTAAATTTTTGTTTGGAATAGGTGTTCATGTGTCTTTGTTCCTTTATATTCTCACCTGTGGTACAGTACCTACCAGAACAAACGATTTTTCTAAGAAAAAAAGGGGAATCTTTTGTATAGAAAATGAAGCTTAAAAATTCTAAAAATGACCCGGACGAATTTCAAATAATTTACTGGACGCTTGTTTATATTAATCAATCGGTTTAATTTTATGCGAATCAATGAATTTGAGGCCTATATTGGAACAATAATAGTAATAGAAGGTTTTGCATGTTTATAGTCAATGGCTATAATGACGTCACACTTTGATTCTCCATGATGAATACAAAATATCGTCCCAATTTTCCAACTAATGCTATCATTTAGCAAAAAAATATAACTGCCACCAATTCATATGTTAGTATGTATGAGAACTTAAAAATAAACCAGCCTAGTTATTGGAGTTGTGTTTTGTCACTACTTGTTTCTTCGCAGCCTCCGCACCTTCTATTGTTTCTTTCGCTTCTCTCTGTATCAGCATACCTAGACCTTGACTGGCATATTTCGCGACCGTTACGCAGGATGGGTTAATTCAGACACAAAAGGGTACTTTGGCTGCTTGGGTGATGTCCTCCATCGTTATTCACCTTAAACGAAGGTTACCGAGAACCAATCTTTTCAAGTGAGCTTCACCTTTGCTAGACATTGCGGTGACACACATCAGGTGACTAACGTATTTGATTTCTTAAGTCATTACAACTTTCTCATTATTTTTATGGTTATTCAACCCGCCTTTTACCGAAAAAATACTTGTTCTTGAACTTTGCAAGACCTTTGAAATTAAAAACTCAGGTAATTGTCGACACAAAAATTATTCTGGAAAAAGTAGTGGAATTTGTATTTTTATTTGCTCTGTAAAATCGTAAACGTCAAGAAACGAGGAACTTTTGAAAGCTTGTTTTTAGCTTGCTTGCTTATAATGAGTGAAATATTTTATGTCGATTCAATTTCCGTCGGTTCTATTCATTCTTATCAACAGGTGAGGTATTAATTAAATGTTAAGCGGTATCACATATATTTTACAGCCGCCGATGCTCCCACGAAGTCAGACTAACTACAATACAATAATAAGTCATCCGCTTCCTTTATAGGCCACCATAACACGAACGTTATCTTATAAGTAACTATCGGTGTCACCTGGGTATCTTAATTACTCTTTCATTTGCCATTTTATTGCATCGTCGGTTGCACACCTTTGTGATTTTTTACAATACAGAAAACAGATCAAAATGGTATCACAGTGCACAATCCAAAGTGAATGACCTTAGTCCAACTTGTTTTCGTCCTATCATATAGAAGGAACGTGCACCCTTTGTCTTCGTGTCGGTGACCCTAGCTTAAGATCTATACATATATGATTCTAAGCTACAGGCCTACACATCCATCATTCTAAATATTTTAATGATGCCCTACATTACTTTTTGTCATTTGAACATGTGTTATAACTCCATTCGAATCATATATTGTAAAACAAGACGCTTCTTTTTTAAATGTTCATGACCTAAATAAGGTGCCAAGGAAGAACACGAAACAGTATTTGTCATAATAATTCGAGTCACCATATATTACTCATGATTCATCAAAAAATGATGTCTAAATTATAAGATAATTATTTAGTAGGATTACGATTGTTTTTTCCCTTGATTTGCTTTTTGATCTGAGTGTCAATCAAGTCTAATTTTTAGATAAAGCCTTTGAATTTTGTTCTTTTTATTTTATTTTACTGTAACTATGTTTTCATTTTTTTTATTTTATTTTATTTTTTGCCCTTTATACTTTTAAAAGAGTTACTAAAGATTTTCATTTTAAGATTTGCAATAATTTTGGCAGTAATACTCACGTTATATCAGAGCAGACACGCAAATAAATTGCTGCCGTTCACCTGCATAAAACACACGCCATCCGCCTCGTCTATTCCAATCCGTGATTTGCCGCTACCTCTCAAGCATCGAGATGCTCAATGTCTTGTCATCTACATCTGCCAAAAGCTTGAAGAACACTAAGTCAAATTTACTCTTGCAGAAGCAAATGTACTTTGAAATCGTATATTAGGACCACTAACAAACATAAACCCTTAGTTATACTAATACGTGCTCTTCTGTAAATGGTACTTCGGCCATACATACTCAAGAAAAACAATCTTCATCTTTACTCAGGCCGTCACCTACTCGTACTTCAAACTCAGTTAGCACTTTGTTATATATTACATTTTTATTTGAATTTCGGGAGCTTTCCATGTTGACTCTTTTGCCGGGGACTCGATCTACTTACATTGTGTACTTTCTATACATATGACTCTTCGTGTTAATATCGTCTCGCCAATTATACTCCTAGCAACTAGCTTCAAAAGTTATTAACATCTTACACACGGTTATGCATGTTTCACATTAAAACACAATGATAACCCATCGTGTTCTGCTTATACCTATTTCAACAAATGATATACACATTAAACGAGAGAGACTCCACGGTGAAAAATGGCGGCCGCTCAAAGTTCATACAGTCTGAGTGGTATTTGTATCTTCCCCGTGTTTACCTATCGTCGATCCTAGCTAACACACGGTGTATATTTTGTGCTACTTCTGTACACACAATAATTTACAGTGCAGATGAATAGAGAATTGTTTGCTATCGAGGAGCCAGGGTTCAATGATATTTGTTCTTTTTATCGTCATAGCAACGTAAAGAATTCCAAAATTTTTCCTTTATTTTTAAAACACTTGTCATTTTATACTGTAAACGATGAAAAAATAGAAAATGTGGATATAGTTGAGATTATAACTTGAATACTTACAAACCTTCTGCTGTGATTGCAAAAGTGATTTTCTTCTTATGCTCATTCGCAAATATCGCTGCAGGCCTCTCTGATTCCTCTAAATCAGGGGATTTTGTTGTTATCTTTGGATTTTTTTAAGTCGTGTGATTTTCCTCTGTCAAGGAGATTCCGTAAATACATCTCTTATTCCTTCAATTCAGGTGATTCTGTTGGTATCTTTTCGGTTTGAAATAGTTCTCTGATTGAACTAACTTGTTATTTACATACATCGAAACGTTCAGTCAAAGGCTTTTCATAAATATAATAAAAGTTAATTTTGGGTCGAAACCCATAACATTTCTCCTTTTCACCCCCCAAAAAATCAAGAACAACAGCAAAAAACAAAAAACAAGACGACAGCTTAAAAACAACAATTGTTAATTTAATGTCGAAAAAATTTCATTTCTCCTTTTTTTATCAGAACAGAAAAACAACATGAGGACGTCTACCCAGACCATCATATTGAAAAAATGCAATAGTTTTACTCATACATTATAGGCCTAGAATGTCCCCTTCACAACATTTGAATTGGTATTGCCTTCAAAATGTCCTCTTTGTTCTGTTTCGTCAGTTATGGAGATGGGTTCAATTTGGGGTAAATGAAGTCTCGAGCTCACTTCTCCATTAGACCACAAAAAGCTTAAGAACAATATTTCCTTCTTCAGCAACCTCAGCTGACGTCATTTGGAAGAATTATGTCCTGTAAAATCAAGTTCCTATCGACATTATCTCACATAGTTAAAGCAATTTAGCCTTTGAGACTAGTTCTGAATATGCAACAACTTGCATGATATCATATATACGAAAGTTAATCCCCAGCCTAACAACTGGAACAAAAAGTTACTTGATATAGTGTGCTCGTGGAATGGCAAATGTGCATGCAATAAAGTGTACATTGTGCAAACTTGTTTAAAGTCAGCGTTAAATGGTACACCTATTTGAATTATGATGATGCTGGTGATGACTAAAGTGCAAATTTAACAAGAGCCTTTGTTTTAAAATTAATTTCTTCATGCCTTATCTAATCTCATAAAATAATGCAATACATATAAATATATTTATATACCCCTCCGACCTCCACCACATTTTAACTTCGATCTATAATATATATATATATATATATATATATATATATATATATATATATATATATATATATATATATATATATATATATATATATATATATATATATATATATATATATATAGCCAATTGCTACTAGACAACACATGTCACTTTAAGTCGAAACCTTTAAGAAAGAACTGTGGTTAAATTGACAAACAGCCTTATTTCTGTCACCAATTGTACGTTCGATTTTTCAAGACCAACATCAGTCTTCTGCCTCAACAGTTATAACCCACCTGCCAAATCTTGAAGAGAATCATTGGGAATTTTTGTTATTTTTTTCGGGTTGTTCTGTGGGAAGGGTGGGTGCCATCTTATCTCAGTCTGCAGTAAAAGCCTTCTTAGTGCATGCAGTTTAGGTGCATTAGAAAGAAAGAGTGTTAAAAGATCATGAGCGATTTCTGCTCCCTCCAGTTTTAGTCATAAGCCACCCCCCCCCCTTATGCCCCCGCCCATTATGTTGATATTATGTCTAAAGTTTCCAAACAAAGAGAATGCATTAGATAACAAAAATCAGACTTACCGAATTTAAAAATATAATACCTATAGTTGTCTTAAAAAATGACAGGAGTTTCTCCAAAGTAGGGATATGTTCCATCTACATATGTTGGGATGATCTTTATGGGAATATACAGACAAATATTCCTTACTTGAATAGAAAATCAAAATAAAATAATTTGTTTTAATGTTCGTTTGTTATTCTTTTCATAATGTTATTATTAATTGTCAATTGGATACATTAGACAAAAATTTAGTAACAAAAAAGCACTTCTCGACAAACAAGTTAAGACAATCTAACAGCAGGTACAGCTTACACGAGCTCATACTTATTTCTCATAGGCACAGAACTCGGTTAAATACTTTTAAATTGAAAAAGGAATTTACCGAATGTTCAAGTTGTTGTTTTGAAATCTCACGAACCTCGGGGTGGCATTTTTCTGTTTTGTATAGCCTAAATTCGTTTAAAAATGTGGAAACACTGTCCACACCGAATAGACATAGACAAATAAGATGCAGTGAATACCAGTAACATATAGAGCAAGATCCAGGCAAACATGCAGTGTATAATCTCCCTTGTCTTGAAACGTTGCTTTTCATTAGTATTTAATTCAAACCATAAAGGATCTAGCTCTAGGTTTGTTTGTTGTTCGTGTGTGTAATCTTCTTGTGTGTAGTTCTCATCTAGTTAAAAATCTTTATTAATTTAATTTATAATTTTGTTGTTTACCAGGGATTAAAGAGCCCATTCCGAGGGTTTTCCCGGTATTGTTCGTTATACAGCTGACAAGAAGGCCACGTGACGTCACATATTATTTACAAGAAGTCAGGTGATTAAATGCCGGGTGCACTTCCGATATGTAGGGCTACGTTTAGTTTTTAGTGTCTGGGAAGGACGACTGAGGTCTTTTATTTAAAACTCATCGATCCGCAAGAAAAGCTTATATCTCGGTCCAAAAATCAACCGAAATAAAGGAATAATAGATCTAGCCTCTATGAAATATAAGTGACCACGAATGGGAAGGGAATAAGCATTCGCCCCCAAATTAACGTTGATATATAAACTTGGCTAGCCTTATATAATCTCGTCTTTTTTCTCTTATCTTTCACAATATTTCTGAACAAAAGTATTGCAAATTGAAAGTAGACCAATGAGCAATTCACATGAATTACGCAAGTTATTAGAGATTGTCACATGATTTAATAGAGTCATTCATGAAGAAGTATACCAGAGAAGACTCATTCACATTGGGGTAACTACATTTGCCTCTTATGGTTTAAGTAACAACCCTCCTTTAATCTCCTTTAATTTTATATGTTTTGTAAAACTTCAGAAAGGAAAATATTTTATACTAATTCTGGAAATCTGAATCTCAGTGAACACCCAAAAGGATGGTTCCTACTTTGTCCATTCCAGTTTTTAATTGTACTAATTGCATTTGTCTTTCTCGGTGATGATGAAAGTCTGCATTAATCATGAAATAAGCATCTGACCACAATAACAACAGTTTGTTAAGCATTGACTAGCTTGAATGGCCTATTTTTACTTTGCACATGCGCACCCGAGCTCTTTTAGAGATCGTACGATTAGGTCAACCTATTCCAGGTTCTACCTTTCTTCAATTCATTCCAAGTACCAAAACGAGGAAAAGTAATATGACAATTGCAGAAATAATGCAGTACCCGTTATTTAACTTCTATTTACTTAAAACGCCTCCTCACGATTACTTTATAAATCGAGGGTGCTTACTGTACCCAACGGAGCAAAGTTGACAAACGCTGGGGTCCGTAGTAGCTTAAATCATAAGTTGCTTACCACAGGGGGACAAGGGTTACCCTCTCAAGGAAAACTTTGCAAATCACGGTCTCAATTCATCACAAAGTAACATGTGACAAGAGAATTTCTGTTAGTTTGGGCGACAACATTCCTTCCATCTCACAAACGACCAGAGGTCATATAGATTAATATTGTGAGAGGCATTGTGACTTTAGCCTCCCCCCCCCCCCTCCCCCAAGAAACAATATCGTACAGTCGCGATCTGCTTAAAGGAAGTAGGCAGTCGCCCCAAAATTTGCTTTGAAAAATCAGCAAATTCTTGCAAATCTCCTCTTATTGCATTACAAGCACCTCTGAAGACATTTTGAACATAACTGTTACAAACAATAGGTAAAGCAAGGAGAAATTCTCCTTGAATTTCACAATTCACTAACAAAAACATTGTCACATGATCAAAATAGGCCATTCATGAACTAGAGTGACGGGGCATACTAACTCTGATTGGGGTGACTGCCTCCTGCCTTTAAATTACTCCTGGCTACTCCCATGCCCAAAGTCCCGGGTAATGAATGCAGGCTACATGATAAACGTTCTGACGGTATCGGAATTTTGTAGGGATTATTCAAAGTTTTAGCACATCTCAATCTACAATGGTAAAGACGCCGGCGATTTTCTTACTCTCAAGTGGTTCTCAACTGGTCTTTAAAAGGAGAGGGAAATTGAAAATTTTGTAACGTTGGAAGTAAATCCCAGTTTTTGTCGGATAACGAGGATTTTGGCAGCTTGGACGGTTAAAGCACCTATTGTAGTTTTCTGTTGCTTATTACATCTTAACACCGACCACGTGTGTGTTCTGGATTTAACTCAGTATCCTTCCTTTCCTCTTGCAATTCTTAGCTATGATTGATGTAATGTGTTTCTCTCACCTGGTGACTTTTAACTTTCATGTCTTTACGTTAACTGTATTGTCCCCCATCTCGTCATCCCGTTAACGATGACACAGATTTTCTGTGCTTCTTATTATTTAGCTATTATGTTGCCACTCTACGGCCACTCAAATCTTCCCCCTCGAGGAACGCTTGCATTGGTATTAAAAACCTATTCTTCTCAAACAAACGGACAATAGTTAAGTTTCCAAAACAATGGCACCTTAAGGAGACCAATTGGTATTGTTAACGATTTAAGTTTTGGTTCTCTTCAAAAGTGGGCAAGAGGTTTTTCTACGAGTTCTTATTATTGGGAAGAAAAGATGTTGTTTTGATGGCGAGGAAATGGCCTAGAACCTCAGAAAGGGAAGGCATTCCATCAGCAGGTACCGGACAAAAAGACCTCATTTGGTCATCGGGGAGATAGGCATGAGTCACGACAGATCCGCTCTAGGCACCAGCTTTGTGTCGACTCAGCGCAGTGATTTTGGGATAAAAACCAATCGTCATATTCTGCCGTAATTAGCGTGCCTCTTTTACTGGCTCTCGGGTTCCTCCTCGGGTATGTGTACTTACTGGGGGTGTCCTCCATAATCAGTGACGCAAACGTCTTTTACTCCTCAGAATATCAAACGTTCTCTCCAGTTTTGGAATCCATAATTGATTCCATTTGCCTTTCGGTCATCATTACCCTGTTTTGCTCGTCTTGTTCAGACCTTCCACATCTGGCCGAGTTTATTGTTTTCTTTAACAAAAGTGGATCAAAGAGACAAGAACAAACACTGTTTTACTTTCGGAGACGAAAGAAATTCCCCATGTTCGATCCTTTTTTATTTCAAAGACAAGCATCGTTTGAAAACAATAAACTCGCCTCTATGACTCCATTTATCTTTCTACAACTTTTTTTTCTAAAAGTTGCCAGTATTTGATCAAGCTAACAAAAGAAGTCCATAAAAACGAGTCTGACTGCCAGGAAAATATCTGATTTCTCCATTTAACACCAGACTCGACTGCATGAAGAAGATAAAAATGGTGGTTGCAGCATGCATCCATGTGTGATCAAAGAATAAAAATTGAGCTCATTCTGCATGTTTCCAAGGTGATTTAGTAAAGAATTACCACTTTTGTAGATAAAAATGATGTCACGTGGTTCTCAGTAATCACAAAAGAATAGCTTAAATCATAAGTTATTATTAAGAAAATGTTTTTAAAAGCTTTTAGGTAAACAATGATGGGCTTTACTACCTTTATCGTCCTATTTAAATAATAAAGCAAGAAGTAGGGTTCAAAGTTAATGATCACCCACAAAAGTTTCATGGAAAACATTATTGAAGCTGAATAAACTTCGAGGCCTATGAATTGTTCTCTAATCAGGTTAAACTTTTTTATTTTATCATTAGTTACAGGAAAGGATATTGAAGAAGGAAATAATACAATGAACGAGTATTTCTCAATTTGATGTTGTTATTCAATGCGTACACGTACCTACGGGGAGTGGGTCAGGGGCAGGAGCGTAGCTACGGGGGCCTGCCTCCAGATGTTTGCCAGCCCCCACCAAATTGTGAGTGTCCTAATAAAATGTGTAAGAATTATAGGACGGCGATCAATGCCGTGACCCCCCATTTGATACCTAGGCCCCCTAGAATTTCATCCTATTTACGTCCCTGGTCAGGGGAAGATCCCATGGGGGACCAACATATTCCGTTATCCTTCATCTTTTCGCCTGTTCTAACACATCATAATGTCCTTTTTTAACTTGAATTATTTTCACCGATTTCATCTTGCTCGACAGGTAAAAAGTCCCATGTGTGCAGTGTTAATTGCAGTTTGGTTTGTACGCTCCCGCAGTTTTGAATGCAATGGGGAATCGCTTTCTGTCGCAATGCACGTGCCTCACCCTCTGCGATTACTCTACAAACGGACCAATTAGTGAGTATTGTCTCTTACCCTTCTAAGCCCCGGTGTCATGGAGGGGAAGCCCTAGTAAAGTTTGTTTAGTTCTTACTGCAATGACATAGGATTTGCATCGGAGTAAACAAGCCGTTCTTCCACGGTCCCTGATTGCTCGACAGAATTTTGTTAAGAACCGTTGCAAGTAATAAAACGCTTTGGCTTCCGTGATTTTGAATAAATTAATTGTGAATGGTGTGGAAACCGGCCTATGAAGTGAGGGGTCGGAACACGTGCACAATACGTTTAGAAAGCCATGGCATATTTGACATAAAATTTCAATAAAGTCCTCAGCATTATCAGCTTTTTGAAAGATATTATGATACTGAACGGCGATGAAATTAAACTATACATGATGGATAGGTAAGTTCGTATTCACAAGTTTACGTTAGCTTTGAATTATTGATTACTTATGTGCTTAGTAAAAGCTTTTGCCACCAAGAAACGTGCACTTCTAAATAGTTAAATACTTTTTTGTTCAATGTTGATATAGTCTATTGCGACTGATAAGAAGTTTGCAGTTTACTTAAATTGCCTGGTTTCATTGAAATAAAACGATATATGAACACAACTAGGAAATCTCTGCTTTTTGTCATGCAGATTTCGGGTTTACAACCAACCAATAGTAATTCTGTTGTATGTAAGAATGATCAAGCAAACGATCAATACCCCAACCCTTAGTATGAAACAGAACAGACAAATCCTACAGAACTCCTTGTGTTTCTCTTACAAGCATCTTTACTGATATTTCATAAGAAATTATTCCATATTTGACTTAAACAAAGGGTTACTTTGAATGAAATAAACAAATCGGTATAAAGAATAGTTTTACATGATTAAAAGGAGCTATATACATTTGCCCTTCAAAGATAGAAAATTTCATCTTTTGGCCTGTCACTTCATTTTAAAAATATACTACCACCGTGTTTATAACGCCACAGACATATTGTGGTAGTGCAAAAGACTTAGATCAAGTTTAATTTACGCCAAAGCAGGGATCTGGACGGCTCCCTGGCCAAAGCTTCGTCTACAATGGCAAGGTCAATGGGGTTCGACCGCGTTCACATTGGCCTGCGGAGCAGATAGTGTGTTTTCACTCATTCCTGCCTTCACGAGGTATCTAATTTAGAGAGAGAACATCATACGACCAGTTACTCACCCTAGGATTCCAAATGGTAACATAGACTTCGGACGTAAAATGAAAACAAAAATAAAGGAAAATATACCTGAAAATGTATAATAGGTATAGAACTGGTAGTAGTAAGCGGATTGGACGGCTTTGACTTAGTCAAGTCTTCTAACTTATGTTTGGACCTCTGACAAAGTTTATAGGTAACGGCGTATGATCGAGTGCGGTAAACAAGTTTAAAGATCGCACCTACGTTCTTGTTTGATAAAGTCAATGAAATTTAAAACGACAGTTGGAATGATATTATGATTTTCATTCAGTGAGGATCAAGTTGTGAACTTACTTGGAACATTTGACTTACTCCTGTATGTGATGTTAGATAATTCCTGCCAAGCTCTTTTGAGTCACAGATACATGCCAATCAATTCGATTGATTGACATGTCATTATCATCAAATTAATGGAAGGACAAGAAGAATAGTTTCCACATAACTTGTAGGTAGAAACAAACAACAAAAATGCCTCCGGTGGGGTGTGGTGGTATTTCGTACACTTTCCATCACTGTTCACAAAAAAATCGGAAGGCATTACACTATAATTGAAGGAAACATATTTTGGACAAACATCAAAAGATTTGAAGAGTAAAGTGATCGCTTTTCAACAGTTCGCACACTTCTGTCCTGTTTCGAAACTCTACAGTTATTGATGACAGTACAACAAGTTACGTTTAAACACTCATTTTAAGTATAATGATAAATTCTTTTGACAATTACCCTTCTTTTGAAAAGAAATAAAATTGTCACTTATAGATTTGTCAATCAAGAGATCGCTATACTTTCCGGCAAGAGTTCAGTTTTGACAAACTACCCATACCAGTCAATCAGATCCTTTTATGTGTGACACGCAATCAATCCAGCTGCCAGACTTCAGGTGTAACTCAACCAGACCCTTTTATCTCTTTTGAATTCATATTGGACCAACACACCACTTCTTTGTATTAAAGCTACCTTTCTTTAAGCAGTTTTGAAACGTTTATGAAAAGAGCATAATTGAATTGGGCCACAAATTGTTGTTCGTGTCACGTCGCTCAGTCATCGGATAGCCCACACCCGCGCCAACCAAAAGGGAGCAAAACTGAACCAGAAATTAAATTGATTGAACCCTTGTCAAATTTACTTGCGAAAGAGAGTGACACAGTTTAGCTCCTGTTTGGTTCTCATTGACGCAAAATGTTACATACACAGTGATAAACATAGCAACAGGTCTGATTACATTCTTACAGATATAAACGGTCTGTGACTGGTTTTACATTGGTGGTGGTTCATTTGATTCTCAAAGGACTAGACTTAAAATAGCCGCTTTGTTACTTACTAGATATATTCGATCAATTCTCTTTTTAAGGGATCATTTCCATGAGGGGTGTAGGAGGCGTGGGTCCCGAGGGCAACTATCTGTCTCTTCCCACTTTTCCAAAAATGACTCCTTTTGAAAACACAAAGTGAGTCTATTAGAACTAGTTATTGTCATTTGCAAAACCTTTCATATCTACAAGTGTGTTACTCTACGACTACCCATGTCACCCCACCCCCCACACAAGCCCTTCGGAGGTAAGTGTTAGTATTTTTTTTTTATTTCAGTCCTTGTCAACTCGTCGATTCATTTATTGGTATTATCACATCTAGTTATAATTCAAAACGCCTAATACTCCCATACCTCATTCCGGAATAAAACTTAAATCCTCTTCACTGAATAAGAAAATTTTTTATGCTTTTGTAATTGTCCATTGTAAGATGACAGTACCTTGGTCCATCATGTCGTTTCAACAATGGGTTTAAAGCTTTGATACCAGTCGAACATAATGTAAGCCTATGTCAATTTGAAGAGATTAAGGGCTTTCGATAATTAACTTTAATATTAGTCATTCTGACGTCACCGATCGTGACTCTTGGTTAAAAGTGTAGGAAGCAACGGGCGACTGAGAAGTTTTCAGAAATGATAGGTAACATTCACGGGTATAATTTCGCTTCATGGAAGGAGCTGAATACATTTTTTAAGTATGAAAACGTTATCTTTTCAGCTCATAGATTGAAAAAAAGCTGGAGGAGGGTTTTTTCATGAGTTTATTTGACTGTAAATTTGAATAAAAAGAGGAAAATTTTAAAAATCTTAGTTTCTGTCATCTAGTAGTTGGCCTTTGGGCTTTTATGAGTATCCTTGCCAGCTTATGAGAATAGGGAAAACCATAATGAGTATCATTTTTAAAGGAATCGTATTTACATAGAAAGCAGCGTGATAGCACGAAATTTGGGGAACCAAATGATTTACACTCAAACATGATCCTGTTGTCTTGTCTATTGCATGCACGCCTTTAGAACCTCGCACTTAACACGAATCTAGGCAACTTTTCGTTGCTTCCTCTTTGCCTGCCTTGGTTTTTTTACTCGAAAGCTAGCTAAGAGGACCAATAGCCAATCGAGTATGGAAATTTTTTCACCTTTATTCGTTCGGAGTCATTTATTTATCAAAGCATCGTTTTATTGCGCAACCCACGTCTCAACAAGTAATATCCAAACTTATTTCCGTTAACCTGAAGTTATCACTTATGGTAAAGCCATTCACTTGAATTCAAGCGAAGGAGGAGGTGACGTCACAGAGTAAACAGCTTCATTTCGAGTGGGTCATATACTTATCTCTCGGTTCTGTTTGGTTCTTTCGTATTGCATGCCTAGAACTCGCACTTCATTCGAATCTAGGCAACACCCTTTAAACTTTATCGTCTATTTATCACATCAAAATTCTTATCTGGTGATGGCGTGTTTTCGTGTAGGGTGACTACCCCGGGAACCGTTTTTCATTGCAGGTAATAAGTCACCTATTCTCCCGCGAAATGTCGATAAGGCCTTTAAAGCACGATATTAACTCTACTTGTGATCAGTTCTATCTGACCTTTGATACTACAAATTCGAGTACGTGTAAGTCACAGGAATTTGCTTGGGTATTTATTGAGTAACCACCTTGTAAACGAATTCATGGAATCTAGAATCAGTCATCCATCATTTATAACACTCCTTCACTTCCTCTCGCTTCATTTTTAGCCCATTCTGCTTCCTTCTTTCGCTGGCAAAATTTATCATTTTTCCCCATTATAAAAATGATCCAGGGGAAATCCTTTCTAGCGCCCTCAATCAAAATAAATGACCCGCTTGGTGATTTTGTGACAGCTTTGAGACTTGTTGTGGCTGTATGGGCGCTGTGTCGCTTGCGAAACTCAAGTTTACCGTTTGCTATTTCAACGTGATCACTACACAGTTTAGTCCCGATGATAAGTTTACTTTTTCATAGGATATTTGCGAAGTATTGGTATGAAAATATTTCAAACAAACATGGTTCCATAGTTCTACAAAAGTATTGCAGTCCGGTATAGACATCCATGAATAGGTTCCAATTAAGGTAATTAAATATTATCCCAAAGTAATTACCGGCTGTACTTGTATACAACAGAGGTGATTACCAACTACGCACAAATATCAAGTACCCTGCTTTAACTACGATTTCGAATTTGGGACGACTCGGCATGGCAGCTGGTTTGTAAAACGATTTCTGCTGCAGGCATTAAGTTCACTTCCTGAGAACTGGGGTAGGGTTCAGGTAAAGATGGAATTTGTCAAGGATCCCCTATGATGCGTCAACGTTTCATTACAAGCGAATCTCTGAGCTATTAGTATAAGGCCATTCCTATTATGAAATATTCCTGTTATTATGAATGTTTTGCTTTTCAGCAAAGATCTAAAATTTCTTAAGCTCATGTAGTGTCATGTTCATTGGCCAAATGGTTCATCTTTTTTCTTTCCTTCAAAACTGAACTAGTTGTTTCGACTAGGACATTTGACACCAGCGACCGGAGTTTTATGGAGTAATACCCATAGGTTGAAAAGTAAAAACTACAAAAGGAAAGAGCTGAATATGCAATATGTTGGAACATTACATGCGCATATACAAAAGTGTAAAAAAAAACATATATCAGAGCAGATGACATCATAGGTTCCCACCATGCACCGTATTCCTGAAATGAAATACTTCTTTAAAGAAAATCTCCACCTCCCAACATTTTACCAAAACACAATATGCTATTAAGACAGGGATATAATTCCTCAGTAAAGGTGTTTTCCTGAATTTATGAAACGTGTATTTGTCTTTGAGTTGCACACAGCTTTTGATAGATCATAACTTAATATATAGCTTTGCATAAATTGTGTGACGACAAAAAAACCTTGGCTTAAATGTGATACAACACTGAGTTTTTAAATCAAATATGCGTTACACGCCTTGAATGTATGGTACTATAGTTCAAATCCAGATTTTATTTATTTACTATGTTCTTCGAAGCACGCGTATTGCGCTACAGTGATTGGAGTAGTGTAACTTTGCGATGTAAATAACCCGTATACACAAGCCAGTGTTGACTGTGCGCAAACTGTTCTCATTGCAGTCAACTAACAAGATAAAACGTTTGTTTCTACTTAGCTTGTTTAATATTTATATTTACTTATGGATCTGGTCAAACAGAGCTAAATGATCAACTTTTTGGCAGAACTCGACTCAGAGGTTTGCATAGAACAAAGACGAAAACAATGTATGAATTGTCAATGTTTTCTTGTCTTTATAGAGTGTATAGGTTAACGCTTTAAGCAGGGTATTTACAAACTGTAACTAGTATAAGGTCAGCTAGAGGTTTGCTACTTATAGTAATGTGTGTTCAGTATACGCGAAAGAAAATGATACTTGAACTTATTCTGTATTGAAATGCTATGTTTGGCTATAAAAAAAGTACTGTATTTAGAAAAGTTTGATTGATACGAGGAAGGATAAGAACTTTTTGAAAACCTTTAAAGGGAATTAACATTTCCTCAGACTATTTGACATATCAACTAAACGTTACAAATCTCCTTTTACTTTTCTTACAGGTATGGTCCACCATGTTACAGCACTCAAATATGGCACACTCAAGGGGTAGCATTCTAAGAATTTAATTTAAGTTTACCAAAAGTCTAGAATTTCAAAAATATATGTTACAAAGCTTAAAATATACATCAAAATGATCCAACTCCCATCTTCACAGGACATTCCTGAGCTAAAATATAAAATGCTGAAGCTTATTCACTCAATTTAAAATGGTAGATTGCCCAAAATTTGTGATGTCATTCTTGTACTAATCAATTTACCGTCTTTGTTTTTCTTTGTTTTTTCGGAAGCCATTCTACCTTGTGCTAAAATGTCATCACTTTGTTACTATTCTAGGGTGAATTTGCTATATAAGCCCTTTCCAAACAACATGCTTTGCAAGGAAACAGTAAATGTTTCAAGATCATATAAACATTTTAATTTCAAAAGGAAATAAAAGCAGGTAATGTGAGTTGTACAAGAAGGACGTCACAAATTATTGCGTAATCGATTATTTCAAATTAAGTGTATAAATGTCAACATTTTATACCTCAGCAATGGAATAGGCTATGAAAATGGGAGTAGATGAATGAAATTTATTTTCCAACCTCTACAATTTAAATTCTTGTAGTTCTCCACTTTAACAATTCAGTCACAGAAATGTTCACACATGAATTGATAGAGCCATTTAAGGATTAGGATACCAGGGCATACAGTTTAAGGTGACTGCGTTTTTCCTTTAAACACTACGAGGGGTCTGGAAAATACCTTTGAACTTTTCCGTGTGCGATGAGGAAATACCTGTACATTAGCAAAGTAATGTAGTCAATACAGCAAGTCCCTGTTAGTCTGCAGTGTTTTACATCGTTGGTGGCGTTACACCCTTGCGAATGCTATGGAATCGTTGAGCTGGCCGGACGTTTTACAAAAGTAGATAGTCTATTTTTAAACGAAAGTGCAAATTATTTGCCTGGACATTTTATCACTGTAACCTTTCCCAGCATGTTGTTCGAAAAATTTTATCTCCAGTACTTGTATGCAAATTCTCAACCCCTCCCTTAAAAGATCCCTATTTTTAATTTTATCGCAAAATTTTAACGTAATATTTAACCATGCAGCAACCCTAATGAAAGCATGTATAACTCATTCGTTAGACATAACTTTTCCCGCCCTTTTTCGTAAGATTTCTTGGGCAATAAATAATATAGGCATAATTTGGTTGTCGTCTCCACGAAAGGCACGAATAAGTACCTGAATGCTGACTAGCAACCAACTCTAACATCTTCTCGCCTTAATTTTTGCTCCTTATTACCAGAATCAATGGGACTCACATTTGGAGTGTCTTTCGTCTAGCATTATAGTGCCTCTAAAATTGAAGCATCTCCTTTGATTGAAATTTGTCCAGACAAGAACTTCCTCCAGGGTCAAACCAATAACTTTGAGCCTTTCCAGGATGATAACAGAAAATATCCATCGTCTCTTCAATCAATTATCGTGAAGTCTTCATGGCTTCCAAAAGGCTCCCATTCAAATTGTAACTCGTTTTGAATAACGATATTTGGCATGGAAACTTGAAGCTCGAAATTAATGGCCTAGTTTTCGGGTTTATATTTTTGTGATTCGGTTCGTTGCTGCGAGGATTTCAGGCAAATACAGCCAATATGAAACCTGTGCATGTCTTACTCCATATAAAAGGTCTTCTTTTTTCCTTAAAAGGACGTTAAATGTTGGTCACTCGCAACAAAAACCTTATGCTTGAGGCACCAGTGCTTAAGTAGAAGTATGTAAAGAACACTAATGAATGGTTTCGTGTTTTGTCCAGATTTGAGGTTTTTCAGTGCCTTCCTTTTCTAGGTGGGGACTGGCTGTCTGGGACTTTTAGTAAGTAAGTCGATAATTTGGGTGGGTTTTCGATAAAACTTGCAACTTTGAATGAAATTATAAATGATGACTCAGTGAAGGTATGCTTCATTTATATATTTTAGACTATGAAACATATCCTGTCGAGATAACCTGCTTTGTAACAAAATGACTTCATCTCCAGGAATGATCAATCAATTTATTGCGTTGCATAAAGGGTTCAATCCACCTTCTCTCGATAAGCAAAATTCGTTTCGCTTAACTATCGTTGTTCGCTATTACAGCCTTATGATGTTTTAATGAAAAGTTCGTTAAAGCCATATTGTTCGATTATTTGGTAATGACGAAAAAAGAAAAGATTTGGGATCAATTTTAACTGCACCTGTTTTATGACTATGTATGTTTAGATTATGTTTGTCGAGGTGAAAGTTTGTTTTTCCTAGAGGTGAAAGTTTACTTTTCTTGGTTAATTAAGTCACTTGGTCTTTGTTTCATGAAGTTTTTTATTGAAAAAGTTGCATCAGTAGCGTAGCTAGACATTGTTCGTGGGGGGGGGGGGCAGGCAGAAGCAAAAGAATTCCGACAGATTATCTTGATAGTTGTACGATCCAAAATTCTGGGGACCTTTTTTTTTTTTTTTCTTGCTTTCCGGCAATTTTGAGACCGACTTTTGGCTTTCACGTTGACATATCGATGACTGTGTAATTCTGCTTAAAAACATAAGAAGTGTTGAGTGTTTCAAATGAATTGTTTTTATTTATTTCCGACAGAGACTAGAAATTTCCGACAGAGGCCTTCGGAGGCTTTGTGGGGGGCGACCGCCCCCCTGCCCTCCTCTAGCTACGCCACTGAGTTGCATTGTGGGATATTACAAAGCAATGCACTCAAAAGGAATGCCTTATCAGTTTTTATATCATTGGCCAATCGCCAATAGTCCTGCAGACTTTACCTTTACAGCAATGGGTTGGTAATGTTGAAAATTAGTATTTGATGTAAGTGGTAAAAAGATATTAATCACAATTATACCACAACGACTGTCGAATTCTTGGTTCCGAAGAGATGTCATAATAAAGAAGACGTGATCGCGTTTCCTCTAAATTGAATTACAATGAACTCCGTCGGTTTTGAAGGATGTTTACGTCAAGATGGTAACTAGTAAACTCTTTTCTTTTTGCTTAGCATCAAATTAAAGTTGTGTCTCCCCATCACTGCGTTGGATTAGTTGAGGACTCTATTCTGTCTCCTGGTCTGTTCTCTTAGATAAGTGAAGATACAGAGCAGTCATTCCAGATATTGCTCGCCTTACGGAGATATTGAAATCAAGGGGTCGTTCTTCTTGAAGCTACGAAATGAGCCGGAAATTACATTATTATTTCACCACGCCTGCTCATTTAATACTCAATCGGATCGTAATGAAACAGGGCTAAAATGTAGCAATTGGCGAGTGAAGGTGTTACAACCGAGATTACGTACTTTGATGTACAGTTCATTTCCACTCGATGTGCATGGCGTTTAGAGCAACTTTGATCAAAGACCTTTGTAATCTTAGTGAAAAATGCCGAAAATTTTTCAATAAATCAAAAGTTGATTAAAGTTTCAGTGGTGAAACGAAGTCTGAGGGCTGTATGAGTAATGCTCGTCGTTTGTGATCGATGGGGGTAGGGGGTATGACGTATCATATCTTTGTGCAATAACAACATTCAATGAATTTCTGTACTGTAACTGGAAGACCATGAAATTGACGAGAATCCGTTTGTAAAGTCTTTATATTTATTACAGACCTTCTTCAATTAACTCACTAGGCTGCGATGAGTCATACGCAATCAACGATCCTTTTTTATCAATTTTTTAATTGTTTTTGTAAGTCTCCTTTCAAAAGCTATTTGACTATCGGTGAAAGTATACTTATACCAAAGTTTTCAGACGCGGACGAGATTTACTTCCATTTAGAATCGCAAACTATAGTCCCACCCCTACGGCTTGCATGTTTAGTGCAAACTGCCTATCTCTTAGTTTCCCCTGCCCCTTCACCATATGGGCACACTTGATACCCTCTCCATTCATCTAGTCTTTTCCATAGCCGATTTTCAAAAGGGAATGGGTACAATAGTAAATGTAAAGCAAGTACGGATGTACATGTGGGGTAAAGTTAGCTCACCTTCTCCTTCCAAGCTTCGTAACCAACCTAAGTATCTCACTGATTTAGAAAAAGACCAACAGCCAGCTGAGCAGGCTTGCAGGTATCAGGAATTTTGTAGTTTCAAGTGGGTATAATTAAAAGTCGACTTATCTCGTCCCTCACACTTAAAATTCTTCAAACTAAGTTGACTTCTACCACTTCTGCATTTGGGGGGGGGGGTGGATTCTGTCTACTTCACCTAAGTTTTAATTGCTCAAGGCCATATTCTGCTTTGTGAGATTTCAATATAATTTGACCTGTCTTTATGCAATGGGTTACACTAGATCAGATTTCACTAATCTGCACAACCTATCACAGGCCAACCAGCTTAAATATTTGAGGCTATTGTTTGAATAAATGTCAATCAAAGTACAGTCACCAACTGTGACTGTGACCATCGAAACTTCGGCTTCCTAAGTATGTTTGGGGTTATTGCACTGCCCCGTTGAGCTTTCTAAGCTTTCATATCATCATTTCTTATAAATTTGCGTCTGAGTTAAAAGGAAAGTTGAAGCCACAGTTCAAATGAAGTAACAACAATTTACTAACCCCGGTCCGTGCATTCATTTGTATTCACAATCATTTTTATTGTTTTGTTTAATTAACAAGGTAACTCCGCGTTTTCTTTGCAGGGATATGTACATAATTGTGTTGTGGTACATCAAGGAAGATACTCGTAAGTACAAAAAAGAATTCTGATTGGTTTAAATGATGTTTCAAAGGGAAGTTGTGGGCACCTCTTATGCCTTTTAAGGCACAGTCATTACACCCATACAACTGTTTGTTTAAATGATTTCTCCTCTATTTCTTTAAACTAAAACTTTACAAACCAAACTGTTTAATTTGTCTTAGTTTTACAATTCCCTCTTCGTCAAAATAGCCAAAGAAGGTAGACTTGCTGATCTTTTTTTTTTCTATTCCATGAATCAGTATGATAATTTTCATATTTGAGAATGATTTTTGTTTTTGAAACTGTTTCTTCATTCAGTGATTCTAGAATGAGAAGGATTATGAACTCATAATATTGCAAATATTTTTTATTTCAATTTCAAATTCTAGATTGAAATTTCTTCAAGTATAGTCTTCTGAAATTTCATGCTTTCTGTATTTATTTCATCATTGCGACGATAGAGTAGAAAATGATTTTATGATGGAACATCCTCTGTAGAACTACTAGCACAGGAGAAACCTCTATATTTGGAAGAACCAGGGTGCTGCATCTCCCTACAAGAATCAACCCGTGAAATCGTGGAATTTTCTCTTGAAAACCCACGAAAAAGGCGCCTTCACAATAAAACCGGCTGACCATTTTAAAAGTACAACTGATTCAAAATCGCAATTATGAAGTTTGAAACAGTAAACTTAAGCTCATTACGAAAACCCTTCCTTATTACAATCACCATACAAAAAGAAAATCATTTTTTTTTTAATATTATAAAAACACCGTCTTCGCTTTTACAAATTAGGTTAATCGCATAACAAGGCATAAAGGAACGCGGTCCAAGGAAACACCTTTCCCACCGAACAACTCCCAAAGGCGTAGTGTTTAGAGCAACAGGCTTCGTGTAGTTTTCTTTCTTGAGCCTACAACTACATGGTAATTCTATACGACTCGAATCGCGTTTCGATTTCCCGAGCCAGTTGTCGCCCTTGTATATCTGGAGGGCATATCGAAGGATCATTGTGTTCGCTATACTCCGTAGAGATTGTCCAGAAGCTAGTCTAAGTAACAGTTGCCAATAAACGAGCAATTTTGTACTCGTCTTCAGCGACGCTTTTAAACAATTTTTAAGGTTTACCTTGTCTTAATCTTCCTATAAAAAGAAGGTTGAAACGCCCGGGGAATTGGTGTTATGGTTTCCGTTGTGTTACCATAGAAGTTGGTAAAAGGAAAAAGTTAATTGGACCTACAGATTGCCGAAGCGCTGAACAGTAGTGTAAGTGATATCGACAAGCCTTGTGGTAGTAGCACATCATTGGCAAAGGCGCTGCATTCTAGTATCCCTACTTAGAATCCGCTTCTTGAAAGTTCTGAATTTTCTAATAGGGGTTTACATCGATTGCAAAAAATGACAAGATCTGAAGCAATTTCTTACAAAGCATTTCCACTTTTTGTGCTATTTAACTGGTAATTGTTAACATCTATATTAAATCATAGTACTCACATACTTTCGAAAATATTGTATGAAGAGACGTATTTTTATAAGAATATTTACTTTCACCTTCTTTCACTTTGGGGTCAATCATGAGAAAAAAAGGATCACCCTCCCCATTTTTAAAATTTTGGGACAATATCCTCGTTCATTCTTACAAACTTTTGCATGTTTAGTCATTTTATATGCTCCTCCGGCACCCCCACCCCCTCGTCCACACACACACACACTTTCCAATGACTATTGACGCCCATGACTTTCATTTGAAGATATTATGAATTAATGACCAACGACTTTAAGTGTTTCAAAACTGAAAGTCCCGAAAAATACCGAAAAATAGAAACATTTAAAGTTTGTTCCTTGCATCTTTCTCCTGTGTTGTTGTCCTCTAAATTAACATTAGAACCAAACCCATCATCTTAATTTAAACTGTTAAACCTTGCTTCACAATTGCGTTGTGGCTTGTCCAATTAAGTATAGCCTACCTATAGGGCATCTCTCCTCTCCGTTTTTCCGCTTCGGCGACTCCGGCAATATATGGCTAACAAACTTGGAGATTATAGGGTGTGAAAGAGTGTGCCGTTGTAGACCACAGGTATAAATGTTGTTAAATTGTGTTTGCTGTATCACAAAAGTAAATTGTAGGTGTTATATGGGGACTTTGTAACTTGTTTTGTATTTGTTACGAGGAGAAATTTTTCAGGATTTTCATTTGGATGGAATAAATATTTTTTTTTTGTTTTTTAACAGTTTTGCCATTCTTTATAGCCTTGTCAAGATAAATCACATTATCTCGCGATATAGATATTCCTGCAGGGGAAAATTGCGCTAACAATGCTGGGCAACTAACAATATGAAACAATAAACTTAATAAAATATTCTTATTTATTGCAAGAAGGAAAGCTTTCTGTTCTTCAGTAACCGAGGAAATTTTGTTAATACACAACTTTTTTCTTAGATTTTTCACGATGAATACAAAACCAAAAGTTTACTCCATTTCGAAACTAACAGTATACAAAGGGAAACTATTATGATATTACATGATAATAAAACTAATATTTATTTTCTTTGTTCATCTCATGTTAATCTATGACTATTTCCGGTAAGGTTCTTTCACCAACTTTGGGTTGTTTCTACTTTCTGCTGGTGTACTTCATACAGTGACGTAATCTCACCATGAGGTAATCTAGAAAGTGGGAAGATTTATGGACCTATATCAGGAAGAAGGAATTCTTGACTAAACGGTAGCTTTTTGTTTTCTTCTTTTTTTTTTCTTTTTCTCTTTTGATCGCCACACATTTAAATGCTCAATAAATAGTTTTCAAAAATCTCGCAAATATTTTTTAGGAAAATCATCCTTTGAATTGTATGAGGCTATGAAGTGGTGTTATAAATAAACTATTATAAAAGATAAAGCTATCGACGTGTTTTAAATCTAAAAGAAACAAGTAATTTTGTTTTTAAATATTTTTTTATTTCTAACGCTTAACCGAATGGATTTATAATAGACATTCTTAAAAAATTCTTTAAAATAGCTCAAATTCATCATTTTTGGGCATCACTCTCTGATCGTCAAAAAGAATATATAAAGTTGCTATCGCTTATTCATGTTTAGCCTAGAGTAGAGAGAGGTTATTTTACCATTTTTAAAAGCTGGTGGGGGGGGGGGGGAGTATCGCGGAAACTTTCATGATCAGTGTTCACTATCAATGCTAGAATCTGCTAAAATTAGCGCTTTGAAGATCTATACTAGAACTTAACTGCATTGTTTTAAGAACAAGAAATAAACAAACATACCAGAAGTTATAACTTTTTCATAAGTCATATTGAATCTTCAGAGATAATTCTTTGGCTCAAAATTTGAAAAGGAAATCAAGATAAGAAGGAGACAAATAATGTACATGTCAGATGTAAGCCACAAGGCTTGTGAAAAATGAAAAAAATAATGAATCATCCCATAATTAGCTGGCGCGACATTTGAAAAAACGACTTCTTATTGGTTATCATCGAATTTGGATATGTTGGGTATGAAAGACTCTCGGAAAACAATTCAGAAATATTAAATCTTATCCTAACTGAATTTTCTTGCACAATCAACTTAAAATAGAAAGACTTATAATTGTCCGTTATACCTCAGCGTATCAATTCATATTGAAGTATTATAAAGAAAATTATTGAATACCTTCAAGCAAAACACTGCTCGACTTTTTTATGTTTTACCCCTGTCCTAAAAATGTCCTCATCTATTGGTATTCTACGACTAAACCTACAGAATATTTTGGCACCTTTTTGCTCCTTTTGCTATTCCTTGAAAATTTCACAATTTAAAAAGGAATTAGACTCTCATAATGAAATAGTAATGTTAATATGAGTGAAAATGAGTTGCTTGCCTAGGAATAAAAAATTGTGGAATATAAAAAACGTAAAGGTAAAAATAAAAATGGTCAATAATATCTACAATTATTAGTTATTTGGCAAAAAAAAATGTCACTGCGAAGAATTTCGAGAATCGTTTTGAGTTAAGACCGTATACACAGTACAGTGTTATAACACAGGATAATCACACCGAGACGGTCCTTTGATGTTACACCCTGTATCCCGGTATCAGTAAAGGCAAAACTACTACATGTATGTTTTGATAAAGAGATGTATAAAAAAGTTGCCTAAGTAGAGCAAAAACATTTGTATGGTATGCCTATCTAAAATCTATAGACAGACCATACAAAGTCAGTGGCCATTAAATACGAATATCAAATAAATTATTCACAGACTTTAACCAAACAGTCTGCACAAATAAAATCACTGCGTGCCTACATACTCTTATCCGAAGCAAATACGAGCGACAAACACCAAATTTGCACAACTTAATTTATCCCAACAAAACGAAATCAAATAATTTTGGTAATAAACTTGCTTCCAACGTATCAAGGAAATATATTTTGACTTTTGAACATTTTTTAAAAGTCTTCCTTCAATTAACTAGACATCTGCAATGGTGTAGACATTATCTTAAATAATTCGCTGGCCAATGTTTGAGGAAAATACTAGCTAAATTTACAAAAACTCCAATTTACATGGCGAAGTGGTATTTTTAAATTGTATATAGAAAATATTCCGAAACATTATCTGGAAATTTTTGCCCATAGATATTACAACAACATTTCATTTCCGAACATGAGGTGCTTCGGTTATATTAAGCGTATACAAAAATATTCTGTGATCGACAGGAGACATATAATTATCGCATTGGCTGTGACAAGCTTTGAAGCGTAAGCTAGAAAACCTACGAACATGAAAGGAGTAAAATACAGTCTGTATGTGCTTGCCAAAAGCTATCGCGGGGATCTCGCTTCCTTAATTTCAAAATTTCAACTTCATACAGAACACCTAATTTGCGATAAAAAGGAGAAGCCAAAAAATTGCGACAGTTAATTTCTAAAGCATTGAAAGTTCTGAAATTTTGCAGCTTAGAATAACTACCATGTAAAGGGAGAGGACTTTAAACTTAAGATCGTCCTCTATAAGAAAATGTCACTTTTACAAAAAATGTCACTTTTGTAAACGAAAGAAAACAGGTCAGTTTACTCACTATTTTGGACATAACAAGATGTTCTGATAATTCTGCCGCAAAATCCTGGCCTCCAAATATTGGAATGATCCTTTATATTATATATTACACAAAAGTCTGATATTTGGCAAAATATAGTTCACGATAGTTTATCGTAATGTTTTCTCTTTATAAGTGGTTGGCTTGGGCTGTCGTAAGCTGACTGTATGTTACCTCCCCACCGGTTGTGACGGGTCCGTTGTATTCCATAGACTTGACCATTGGCGAACTCATTGCTGGCATGTGGTTGTACCCGAATCCCATGGCTTCGTAAGCTTTCGGGTCTATCTTGTGCTCCGGTGAAATTATACTATTAATGGAGAAAGGGTGATAAGAAGCAGGATGCTGTGCGTACATGGGGTGTGCTGCGTGCATACCAGCCATTGGTGCCGAGGGATACATCGGTAACCTGCTAGTGGTATGTCCCATGGAAGAAACTGGACTAACACTGGTATGGTGAGGTGATGGCATATTGTCTGGGTTGGGTTCTAATTTCTGTACCTGCATTGGCATCATTTGTTGGTTATCGTGGTGCTGTTGGGACGCCATTTGGTGAGCTGACTGGTGGTCGTAATCTCCGGCGGTCGAGGTGTGAAGGGTGGGCGTTTCAGATGAGATACCCTCGGCGGATGATGACGGCTGTGAACTTACTGGGGTTCCCTCATTCGATTTAGGTCCATGGCTGCTATCGTTAACGCTGTCACCCTCGTCAAGGGAGGTGTTACCATCATCAGGGCCGTCACCCTTGGTTTGTCTTTGAGCCTCTTTCTTTGGACATTTGAATCGTTTCTGACGCCGAAGGTAGCATCCGTTTTCGAACATGTTCCCTGCCTCAGGATGCAAGGTCCAAAAGCTACCCTTTCCAGGTCGATCTGGGGTACGAGGCACTTTCAAGAAACAGTCATTAAAAGATAAACTATGGCGGATGGAATTCTGCCACCTCTGCTGATTCTGGCGGTAAAAAGGAAATAATTCCATTATGAATTGGTAAATGTCACTCAGAGTAACCATTTTGCTTGGCGCTTGCTGGATTGCCATGGTGATGAGAGAGATGTACGAGTATGGTGGCTTGGCATGAGTGTAAGATCTCCGGTACGATTTCTCGGCGCGAACACGATCTAACGAAACTGCGGCTTGTGCTTGAGCCAGCCTCATGGTCATTGGACTGCCCATACCATTAGCCATTGCCATGTTCATACCATTTGGGAAACCTGACATTTGCATTGAGTTCATGGCTCCCATACTGTTCATGGTGTTGTGTCCTATAGCTCCCATGCTCTGAGGGTTGACCCCCATGGTACCCATGTGAGCTCCGCTGCCCATACCTGATGACGTCATTGTCATGGATCCAGGGTAAGAGTTCATGCCACTCATACTGACCGTGCTCATTCCTCCTGGTGCCATACTCGTCATTGACATATTTGTCATGGCACCTGGTGTACCTGCAGGGTATCCATGCTTAGGTGATATCATTCCCAGATCCGCCATCAGGAAGTATTCTGCTTCGAAAAACGAAAGAAGAAGTACTGCACAGGGTCCTTTCCAAAAACTTGAAGACAAACGAAGTTGTAATTGCCCAACAAATACACAGTCTGACGTTGACACACCTCCGGTTGTTGTGTGCTATTCACTGTTTGTCTGTGTACCTTACTCATATGAACAAGTCTAAAAACGGCTTCTATGTCTTAGGATCTGGCGTTTGCACATCGAGTCCTCTCGAACTTTGTACAACCGATGGTAAGTGTTTGTTACTCTGTGCCAAGCAGATCTGCAAATGATGAAATAAATATAGCTTGAATGGAGCACATGCGTCCTCTGCAAACTAACGAAACAGACTGGCCAACTTACAGTAAATAGAAGACAACTCTAAGCAACCTTTGCACTCACTCATTATGATCTAAGCCCCGCCCACAATCCACATGTTGTCAAATCACAAGGCTCTTTATAGTTAGGCAATGAACAAATAAAACGAGTTTGCCATGTAGTAACGTAAACGTACAATGAATTAACGAGCGTTCAATGAGAAAAAACCCCATGCAATTGAAAATCGACTACAGTATTTAGACGAAAGTAAGTTCCTTTCAGCTATTTTCCACCAGGATTTTATCGCTAACAATGTTTAACCATGGCCATATTCTCTGAAAAACTTGCCCTTCAATTGAAAAACAATTAAATGAATTTGCATTGTTAATTGGCTAAACTGAATACCTCAGACTGTTGGTCAAAAATAAACAGTTCAGCTGGGAGTTTTAGTTGCAACTTTCTAAACAGTTAAGGTTTCTTGTCGGCTGAAAACTTGCTGGACTATGAACTTCATGATTTTTGTCACCAAATTTAAGATTATGATCAGGGAGGCAAGGTAGGTAATAATTCTTCCAGCAGAACATCTTCCGAATTTCTTTTAGGTTATAAAACTTGTCTGTAATATTTCTCAAGGCAATGCTGATGCTATTACAAGAGGAGATATTTTTAAGAGAGCTTCAGGGAATATATAAATGCACTTAGACTTACTTGCCATTGGCAATTACTATAGGAACGAAACAATTCATCGGTTTTTGGAGGAATCGAACAAAATCTTACGCAATTACATTTGAAAAACTTGTCCCAGTAAATAGGTCTTCTGCGAGTTAACCTATCAGCCTATTGTGAGTTTGGTTTGCCAATGCCCGATGAGATATTTCTTGTTATTTTGTTAGGGCCTGTACGGTCAAAAAAACTTTAACGAATAACGACAAATGAAAGCCCGAAGTTTGAATGGCGTTGATTAGAAAAATTAAAGAAAGTAAGCATTCGCCCAAACTTTTTGAAACACTCTTAATCTTACAAACCTTAACCTCCTCTCATTTCCCTTTGAAGTATGTTTCGTGATGTTTTAGAGGATAAGTGTGACATATTCATAGTAACCAAGGAGTTATTCTGTATGAATTATACAGTTCAGAAGAAATATTTTGCTACATGATGAAAATGATCCATACAGAAATTATGATACCAGGGTAGGTCTGTACCAATTCAAATTGGGGTAACTGGCGTTTTCCTTTAAAACTTCAACTGTTTGATCAGACCGAGTGAAGGTTAAACCTTCCCCACTGTAACATTTGATAAGATTTTGGTCTACCGAATTACTTATTGAATACAACATTAGGAAAAAAACTTGGGAGGGATTTTCGTAAAATTTGGCGAAAAGGGTTTTAACTAGTGGAATAATTACAAGTATACACCTATTATATGTAGTATATTCTTTAGTCATATCAAACCACTTCCTGTAAAATTTTCTAAGAGCTTGTGATATCATTTTTATGTTACTTTACATTGGCCACGCACTGCAAAAAATTAAGACTCCAAAGAATTCACTATATTTCATCCTTCCCTAAATACCAGGAGGCTAGACACCATGCAGGTATGCACGTAGTCCTACAGGTAGACAGCGAAGTGTTTACAAGGAAGGGGAGGGGGAGGGTGAAGGTGATAGCGGTTTAATAACTGTTCCATCCAATTTTTATAACTCTGCATTCTATACGTAACTTGGAACTGAACGATGTTGTTTGTTTTATACTGTTTCACTTCATTGATCCATTGAGCCTACAATTTGAGAAGCAATGCATTCCCTGTATCTGCAGGCTTAACCTCATCCCCTTCACCTTGCGACATCATGCATTCCTGATGAGGGGTGGATGGGCTTTATTGTGAACCGTTATGCCGAAGGTTTCATAATGTGTGGACTTTATGTTAGTATTTGCAGAGCAACAACTCGAAATTTGCAAAAACGTGGTCTAGACTCCAAATTATCTATCCCTTAGAAAGTATAAGTGCAGACGGACAGTGTACACGAGCGTTTTCATCAAATTGGGGCAATAATAACCACATCAAGGGGAAAGAGGATAGAATCACAGATACTGTGTCTTTTCCACATCATGCATTGCTAAGAAACAAAGAAAACCATCACAATAGACTTTATTTCTTTGTCTATAAAGGCTTCAACGGCTTTTCAAAAGGAGGGGGGTCATAGCTTTGACCAGCTCTAATACAAGCGAGATCGAAACCGTAGCTGGGTGGAGTCCTAACTCACTTAACGTTCTCAGAAAATCTGGAATCCTGGATGGTCTGTGGTGTAATCTATGGACAATTTCCAACATTTTAATCTGTTTTCCATCATTTTTGCCATTTTTCACCGTTTTCGAGTTTGACTGCACTGAATCAGCCATTAGCAGCAATTGAATCAAAGATGATACCTACTTTTTTATAAGAGCTCTGGAAAAGTGGGAGACAAACGATTTGTAATACCCCCAATTTTTTCGAAAATGAGGGTAATTGTGCCAAGTCCCCCTCCCTACCTTGTTGAGGGCCCACGTTTGTCTATGATCAACTTTGAGAAACATGGAGAGTAAACTTTGATGGCAAAGGGGGATGTACGGTATGACGGTATGCCAATGTAATCGATATCAACGGTATTCAGAAAGCGGTATACCGATGAAACTTTCTCACTGTTTCGCCGGATCGTATATGGGACGACCACTCACGCTAAGCGGATACTATCCTCTCAAATAAAGTCCCCTAAAATCCTTCCCTTTCAAAATATCAGTAAAATGTTGAGCCTAAAATGCTGGACTGGTTCATAAAGCTACGTACATTCCGTGAAGCAAATGTTGAAGTTCAGGATTCTGCAGCATTTTTCCGACAATTTTCGGCTTTTTATTGCAGCTTTTCGTAAAACTTAGTCACACAATGAAAATTCAAACTAACCTCTAGAGCCACCTAACCACTTTGCAACCTTATGGTAATTCAATTGCTTCGAAAAAGGAAACATTCTCTGGCTTGTAATAGGCCTACAACTGAAGCTCTTTGGTTGAGATTCTAACTACCATTAAGAAAATCATAAAACCCCAGTTTTATTTCTAGCCTGCTAGTTGTAAAGGCATGTCTTCTCAAATAGTTCGACTGAATTACAGACCACTTTAACACAACCATCCACCAGCAACAGTGCCCAAAATTAATTGTCCTCTAACGTGCCTACTTATGATCGTGAGAATCTATTAAATTCTTTTACATATGAAGGTATACAGCCTGTCCGCTGGTGTTCCGTGTACATCCTAAGGCGACCGATAATCCGTATTACCTTTGCGACACTCAGGTGTTCTCCAACAAGGAACCGCCTTTAGAGGGATTAAGTCTAATTTGTAAGGACTCTTCCCAATTTAGAAGAAAGCAGAGCGGATACCATCACCTCGTCTGTATTGTCCGCTTCGTGTTCGCCTGGCAGTGTACAGGTAGCCTACAATTATACGATTCCTAACCAGGGTTGCCACCCGATTGTAACCTTTCTCATGGCCCGGCAACAATATAGATTATATGAATGGTTCAATGCAAAGGTACAAGTACTTTAATCGTAATTGTTAAAGATGAAATCTATCCTATCGTACCCTTTGCGCGGCTGGGAGACCACCGGCTGGCATTCTGCAACTGACTTTGTGGCACTATCTGAAGGAGATTCACACATTTTGGAGAAGGGGTGAGGGGATTTCCATATAAAAAGGGAGAGGTGACACAAATAGGAATTTGACAGATTCCAAACCGATCATTTTGGGGGCGGAGGTGGGGGGGGGGGGAGGAAGGACCCTATTTTACCAAGCCCTGCATTCCATTACGTTAAGGCTAGCGACACTCTATAACAGTATACAAGGAAAACAAAATAATCGGCTAGATTCATTACGTATCCCTTGGTTGACTGCTAGACTAACGCTGGCATTCTGCCACTGTCTTTACAGCAATTCCTAAAGGGAGTATAAGTAAGGAATGGTGGAAAAGTGAGAAATTTCGTATTAAAATCAAAGACTTTGTTTACAAAAATGGGGAGTCTCCTCATTCTTAATTTTTTTTTTTTTT
This sequence comes from Holothuria leucospilota, assembly GCA_029531755.1. NCBI lineage: Eukaryota > Metazoa > Echinodermata > Holothuroidea > Aspidochirotida > Holothuriidae > Holothuria > Holothuria leucospilota. The sequence continues at coordinate 52,304,596 of CM055963.1, read as the reverse complement.
TTTTTGGGGGGGGGGGCTTGTTATTTTCAGCCCTGGATTACCAATGTGTTAGCATAACAAGCCCCTTTGATAACCACATACACGAAAAACTAATCTGCTTTAGACTGATAGGTAAATGCAACTTGTTTCTCTGACGAAAAATTACAATGTCGTTTGGACGTCGAAATAACACGTTTATGCCCTAATTTAGTGAAAACATGATGCAGTTGAGTACAACTCTTTAGAAAGGCTTTCAAATTAGTGAATTAAAGAGCACATCTCAAGTGGCACTGCCTGAGGATTTCAAAAGTGTTGGGGAAGTGGGATGCACACAGAAATACTAGGGGAAAAATGTTGTGAGTACGCATTTCTCCTGTAATATGTATACCTTTGTACAGGAGGGGACTGGGGGTAAGTTGGGGGGAGGAAGGCATTGACAGGGGCGAAAATGCCCATGCCGCCCTTCTCCCACTTGGCGGAGCCGCTGCACTTTTCACATAAATGTGAAACCTGCATTTCCTTACCGAGAATTTACGCCTATCGAAGAACATCCTCGGTTCACACCTTTTTGCACCCTTTTGACAAAACTTACCAGCCAGAACTCAATGCATGACACCTGGTAAGCGGAACTTCCTCCTATACCTGGTACGGTACGTGACGGCAGAATTACTATGATATAGATAAAACGGTACCAATTGAATGAGATATTAAGTTGCTATATTTTATTCCTATAAAAAACAACTGCTAGTTGGGCGTGATGCACAAAATAAGCGTAGGCAGGTATACTATAGGCATGTGCATAGTAGCTTGTGGAAAGGTACCCACGGTCTTCCGGGCTGACGGCACAAAGTTAACATTATTTAAAAACTGGAAAGTTGGCTAATTAATTTGTCAATAGTGGCTAAATATAAAGTTAATTAGAATGCTCAAATTAAGTCGACGTGGCAGTTTCTTGACCTTATTTCTTACATATATAGCCTATTTTTCAGACCAGTGAAGTAAGCATACAAGATATAAGGTACCTGAGATTTTCTAGAAAGCTAGTTTCTTGTACAAATTTGATGATGTAGGCTAACTAATGGGCATGGCTTCTGACAAGGTAGTAGAAATAAGTTTGATTCCGGACAGTGAAGACAAATTTGAAAGGACTAACGTCATCCAAGGAAAGGCTTGTTTCATGTGGATGTCTATACAACTCAAAACATACTTGTAAAAGTAGTCGTTCCAAGTATGGAAGTACTACCGGCTGTCCTGGAGTTTGTTAGCCCGCGGAGGGAACGACGTTTTTCTTTCAGTTCATCGCGACACACACAACTGAAAAAAAAGTTTCAGCACAACTGAAAAAAAAAACAATCGTAGGGGCACTACCCCGTGTGGCGGAAACAAAAGAAAGACCCTCCACGCACGCCAGGACTTTGTCCCCCATAAGTACACATGAAACTAATCCTATATTTATCATTGCCGTTGACCAAAAGTGCCGCCCAGGGGGTCCCGTCCACTGACCCTGTCCCTAACTACGCTACTGGTCCCAAGTTTATTTCCAAATATAAATTAAAGTTTTACATTCATTGTTTTTCATCAGAGACTTCCTTCTACCTCAAACAGACTCGTAGCACAATGTGAAGATGGTCAGACACATACGGTCAAAGGGGAGCTCACACTACCAACCAAGGATGGGGGGCACGTAATGAAATTTTTGACACTAAAGTGTTGGGATTTTCTCCCATTTTTATAGAAAAATTGACAGGTAATGTAAGTTTAGTCTGGACGTGTTGGAATTTTCTTTAAGCACACCAAGTTTAGGGATCGTACATTTTCACCCTTTTTACAAGAGTACAAAACGAACAAAGGGGTGGACTTTGTCAAAGACCCGTGTACGCCTTTCAAAGTGTATATGGAAGAAGATTATTTTGGCCAAAGAAGCATTTGTCAAACTTTTATAAGTACGATCTGATTGGGGGAGGGGTCCGAAGAAAGAGTACGTTTTGCAACTTTTCTGAAAAAGATGAGAAAATGGATGCCCCCTTATCAAGAAAAGTGTACCGACAAAAACAGGATTGTTGAAGCCTGTTCGAAGACCCTTCCAAATGATTTAAATCATATTAAAGGCATAGATGTGGGCCAAATGATTTAAATCATATTAAAGGCATAGATGTGGGCCAAATGATTTAAATCATATTAAAGGCATAGATGTGGGCCAAATGATTTAAATCATATTAAAGGCATAGATGTGGGCCAAATGATTTAAATCATATTAAAGGCGTAGATGTGGGCGTATATGGTCCCCATTTCCATCTTCACAAATTCACTGTTAAAATATTTTTGGTTGGTTTGGGATAGGGGCTGTAGGAATTCTGATCAGGGAGTTCCTAGTGGCAACTCCCCGTTCTGATTAAGCTCGATTACATTAATGCTGCTTTGGGGAAACTGTATATTCCCTTCCAGAGTCGTTGACGAATGTTTTGTCTTTGCCTGGGAGAACGTTACATATTTGCGTGGTGTCAACGTTCTGAATGCGTAAACAATTTTAACATCCGTTCTCTCTTTTAAAAGCAAGATACAACGCTACAATGATTACCATGCTTTTTTTTTTTCCAAAGTCCCCTCGACTGTCTGGAGAAGAGCCGAAAGGCGAAAACCAAACATAAGTCCCGGAGGAGTTCTGCTCCCCCAAAGGAGTTACGTCCTCAAGAGACATTACGACTTGGCATGACCAATCTCTTGACTTTCAGACGATGCTACACACTACGGTAACGAATATTAATGGAGATGATTTACGTCATCATAGCAAATACTGCATGGTATTTCCTACTTAAGTACTACGCCAAATAGCAAACATATAGGTTGCATTGTCTTGGAGATGATGGCATCTTTTAAATCTAAAAATGATTTTTAGATTTTAATATTCAGGCCCGCCCACTCAATACAATTCACGGTATCGGTAACAAAAGCAACCGGGCACTCTTCACACCAGGGTCAACATACCTACAAGTATCGTGCACAATGAGTTTGCTTACACACAAGCATTTTCAGCCATTTTCAAAAATGGTCCCACCAACTCATTAATATTAATGAAGTTGATGAATAGTTACCAAAAAGCTGTTACCTCTACCCTCCACCTATTAGCATACCCATGCCAAAAAATGAAGCTAATCAGTGGTCCTGATTGAGAGATATTCAGTGTTGTAAAGAGTCACAACTCAAGTCACTTCTTCTCAAAATGATAGTGACTCGAGAGAATTCAGGAGTAATTTCCCCATTGAAATAGTACAGTGACTCGAGTCAATGACTCGACTCGAGTCACTTAAAAGTTTGACAATTGGTGACTCGAGTCACGAATCTAGTGACTCCATTACAACTCTGGAGATATTGCCAATTAAAAACTTTTAATTTTTAGCTCCGCCCACTCATTACTATGTACGATATTGGGAACAAAAGAATTGGGCACAACTTTGCACCAGGTTCAACAAACCTGCCAAGTATCGTCCTCAGCAGATCTTCCCTGCTATGAGTTTGCTTGTACATAAGTTTGGATATCACATACATACACACACACATACATACATATCCCATACAAACACACACGCCAACTTGACTGCAATGGTTATGATGTTGCCTACGACATCGTAACCAAAATGTAACAAGTGGAGATGAAGCTAGGCCTAACGAGATGCATTTTTGTGCTGAATCAAACCTTCAATCAGAACATAACATCTCCACCGAGATAGAATACTTGCCAAACCCGTAGCCAGATAAGGTACGGTACCGTACTGAAAAAGATGAGTAACTTCGGGAACAGCGACTTATGTTGTGGAGGTTAACGAGATGTACTAAACTACGTTAAGGCAATCGTAATTTTTAATATTCTAGGGGGTAAATGTTTCAAAGGGTCACCGCCGATTCCTTCCACCCTTGAATACTGGCCTGATACTGATATAGGCGTACGAGCCAGGGGGCTGGAAACTGCAACCCCTACCCCTAAGTTTGGACAAAAACCCATTCCTCGGACATATTTTTGGAAAAACTCGGGCAAAATTCGCCGTTAATACATATTTTTTTTAATCTGGCAAAACGGCTCAGCCCCCAGTAAAAAGTATCCTGTCCCCCTTTAATTTGTATAGAGACAATGCTCGGTATGACTTTCATACAGCAAAGGTGTACTCTCCCTACTTTCATCAAAATTTGAAGATTTGTAATCATTTCCGCAGGGGAATTTTCCAGTTTCGTCCGGGAGCTCTAATGGGTACAGTAAAATATGTAATCCCAATAAAGTAGAAGTCTCCCCGACGATTAACCTGATTTTGCCCTAAAGTATGGCATTTTCTTCCTTAAAAACCCCAAATTTTCCAATTGTCCTCAAAAAGCCTACTTTTTCAAATGTCAGTTTCTTCAAAAGAAACCCAAAAATTTCAGTCGTTTTTCGAGCCGAAAATTTTTGCTTTCGACATCCTTTCGTCAATCCGTTGACTTAGTCAGGGATTCGGGTTGCTGGCACCCCTTCATCCCTGAATGTGACCATTTTAGTTCTATAACATAAATCGGACTAACGGACGGTTTATTTGATAATGCAATGTACGATGGTAGGGTTGCATTGGGCTTTGGAACGATAGCTCTACTCAAACTCCCCTGAAGAAAGAAATTACGGGACAATGATCTCGGATGAATGGGCAAGATGCGCTCCCAAAAATTGCCTTTCCCAAGACATTTTAGTAATCAAGACACTTGATGCATAGGAATGGAAGGTAGTTCTAAGATAAGCCTAATTCTACATACTTGCCAGCTTGAGTAAACAAGGCACTACATCTAGTTGAGGGGCAACCGGAGACAAGGCCAAATCAGGACACGGGGACAGTGCCAAGATGCCCGACCCCCTCTGAGCCCCGACTTTCCGAAACAACTAGGAATGGTACCTTAAGCCGCGGTCACACTACAACGAATTCGGATCGGATTCCGATCCGATTTTTTGTGAGTTTTTATTTAAATCTTCTCCATCTCTGGTCAGAAAGAGCCCAAAATTTGCCAACCAGTGTAAATGTATGATTTGCATCAGAGGTCTATGAAAATAAAATGCTAACTGATTTTTTTCGTGACGTCACACCGACAAACAGCTTTTATCGGACACGCGTACTCCTATAAAAGCTCTCTGTCGATGTGACGTCACGAAATAATTCGTATAAATTTAATTTTCGTAGTCCCGCGATAAAAATCATATAATTACACAGGTTGGTAAATTTTGGGTTCTTTCCGACCCGAAATGGAGAAGATTTTAATAAAAACTCACAAAAAATCGGATCGGAATCCGATCCGAATTCGTTGTAGTGTGACCGCGGCTTTAGTCGAAATCAACCACCCTTCTATCAGTTGCCTGAAAATGGCCTACGTGAACAAAATGTTAACATTTCAAAATTTCAACATTTCAAAAGATTTGTTAATTGAATTAATTTGTAAGCAAATCCTTTCTTCATGCTTTCTTCTTTTGGTATGCTTTCTTCTTTTGGTATGGTTGCTTTGAAGGACACAGTACTGTTTGAACAGATATACGCCAAAAAGTTGAAAATCATGATTTTGGCCCTGACTGCATAATAATAATCGATGTTTGCGCCACTTTTGGTATCATTCTTCTATTAATGGCATCTTTGTTAGTCTCGACGTGAGCTAAAGGGTCCCTGCTGTTTAATAGCTGTTCAACAACAATTGCATATTTCATTATCTCAACTGTAAAGCGTTTACAGTGTACTTGTATATTCCATAGTCTTAAAGTTACATGCCACAAGACTGCATTAGCATGCAGTAGCGGCTCCAGGTGGGTTACTTCACAAAAAAACTGCCGACTTTTTCAGGATGAGCTGTACGAAATGCTTTGATTGATATATGCGCTCCTCTTCCTAGCTTAGTAGCAATGTATGGGCCCACGAAGACAACACAAACTCACAAACCAATGTTTCATTCAACAAAGATGAAGAAAAGATTGACGGGGGGATGAGGGGGGGGATAAGCCACGTAGAATCAATTGTGCCTAGTCTACCATAAACGTACGTATCGCAGTGTACATTATGTACCGATCCCCTTCCCCACCGTCCTCTCCTTATACCCTTCGAAAACAACCTGAAAATGATGGACTGTCAACACTTATAAACCTGATAGGTGTTTCTTGATGCAAACACTTAGTACCTGATTGAAACCTATTACAAGACTTCCGTTTAGGTGTCACATGTAAACTACTTTGTGACAGTTGTAAAAAGAAACTAATCGATCTGATCGATACTTGATCGATCGTCTTCTAGGCGGTCTGGCCCATACGGTCCTGCTCACATTGTTTGCAAGGTCACGGGTTTTGTCATAGGCGCTTCTTGAACACTAATTAGCTCAATGTGCATCTGAGCATCCCCATGGCATTACGACTAGCATTCTTAGGTCAGGGCAATCATCTGGCTTAAACCATGTGCATGTTAGTAGTTTGGTGTCTTAACTCCAGGAGAGGAACTGAATCCTACCTCAGGCTAATCAAAACCAACCCCCTTCCCTCCATTGACTGACTGCCAAAAAGTCGTTGATTTTGGTATAGGCTGGTGCTTCCGCGTTATACCAAAACCCATCAACATAGATAGTCATACATGCATAACACATTCAGAATTTAGAAGATGCGGGCAATCAGTGGCAGACTTAAGGTGGGGCTGCCAACACCCCTTTGAGCCCTGAGTGGGTGCCCTTCTCAACCGCTTCGCAGAATGGTAGAAACAGAACGTGGTTATGCTGACAGATAACTGTTTTAGAGTGTGAATTCCTGCAATCTTGGGAGTTTATAGGATGCAAAGTTTCTTCACACCCTCCTCGCTGCCTCCTTTAGTACTGGACCCCTACCCCTTTACTGGACCCCTACCCCTTATTAAAAGTTCTTAGACCTTCACTGCAACCAATATAAGCTAAAGTGTTGTTGCTGGATACTTGGTTAAAATCTTTTATTAGTGCAAATATAATGAAAGTGTTATGGCATAGTCCTTACATGACAGAGTAACTTAAGAGCCACCCCCTCCCTTTTCCCGTAGTGGTGCAATATAAGGTCATCTTCCTCCTTTCTTTCCCCACAGGCAAACGTTCAAGTTTTCATCACGGCTACTGTAACATCAACAAAATTAGAGCAAAATCATGACATTGCTTTGAAGTTAACGTAAAAACCAAAAATACATGAGGACTCATTCAGAGATGGGATTAAAAATATAACCTTCTTCTAGCCTTTTTTTCTAAACATTTGGAATCAAGTTCGAGCTTTTATGTGTAATTTCAAGGGGAGCACTGTTAAAGTCTTAAACTTAAATTTGCTATGCCGTTGACAGAACGGTCTCGTTTTTCTGTCTTTCACTAACACTCTCTCTACTATTTAAAGCAACCAACCTGAAAAACAGTTTTGTCTGTTATCTGAAATAGTAAATAAAGGAAGTAGTTTAATTACAAAGAGAAATTTGTGATGTGTATTTATTCATAGATAAAAGTTTCTGCCGTAATAGCGAACATCAACAATGGCATCGTACCGGGTTATGTGGCCTACAATAAAAGCAAAGTCAGCTAGTTAACTGGTCGCTCGAGGGCGCTTCAGTCCGGCGAGTAACATACTACGTCGGCTGGGCAACCGATTTTGATGGCAAGCCAATTGCCGAAGTGCGAGGAAAGCCGGAGTACCTGGAGAAAAACCCACGTACATCGAGCGGGATTTGAACCCACGCACATGTGAAACACATTGGTACTTAAGCAGTCAATGGACCACACTGCCACTCGAACACCCTGTGGCCTTCACCCTACAATGGGATATTTACAGCCCTGTAGGCAGTTCTTGGTGCACTAATAAATATCAGGCAGTTTAGTACAAGTCACTATACTGATAACGAGCACAGAATTTTACTGCAGGGTTCTTGAACTTTTGTTTTGAAAATATTTCTTTTTACAAACAAAAAAAAAACTGATGAAAGAACTGGAAAACTGGAAAAGATTTATCTTTGATGTAGAGACCGGCTAAATAAATTTAATTCAAGTTCTTTTTTGGAATTACTTTTACGGTACTTTACATTGCCATGAAGATAGAAGGTGGAGTTTGCCCAGTTATATTATTTAATGGTACCTTTTAAGTTTCATTGTACTTTTTTATATTTACAACGGAAAATTTTCCAGCAGGCGTAATTTTAATTTCCAGAATCAGTTTCTTACAACGTTCAACTTCTATTAGGTCTATTTACTAGAATAAATTGCTCAAGAGACACTATAAATTCTTCTAAATGTAACTTAGACTATTGTTCATAAATCAAACAACATTTGATGTGAGCACAGTTTTTGTTTCATACTTATATTTGCTTAACAGATTCAAAAGGCAGTTTTGCCATTCTTGAAAATCAGATTTCCAACGGGAACACAGCATTAAAACATGACATATATGAAACTAGAAAATATGAATTTCTATCCAAATAATCTCTCATATTTTTGCGGAAAATGCTTTTAGCTTAAATGTGGCGGATAACGAAACTCGTGTAATGTAGCCTTAGATTGATGACGTAACAGGGAAATCCCCCAAAGCCTTAATCGTTTTCGGCTTTCTCGCGAAATAGCTCATATACATGATGATTCATTACTTCTGTCACAGCAGGAAACTGTCTCTCATTGAAATAAAAGTTACGACAAAAGGTTTGTCTTTTAAGTTAGTAATACTTTTTGGCTCATTAAAAATGAAATAAGATCGAAAGAATTTAACTTCCTTGCAGGAGAATTGCAAGTAGTATAGTACGGTAAGATATGTAACAGGAACCATAAGTTAATGTAATATGTTTGTCTCTAAACAGGTAAATCGGTCAGAGAAAATCTAGAGGGCAAGACAAAAGTTTGCCTTTACTCATCAAAATAAGGAATAGGCAAAACTTTTAATCATTTCAAACTTAACACCTATATGTGCTACTGCAGAACAGCCTGCAATATGAGTTTTGTGTATTATTAGACCTATCTTGATATGATCGTTTATGTCCACATTTCATGAAAACATTTAACCGAAACTGAAAATAACACTTCTTATTTCTTGACTATTTTCTTGACTATACTTTTAATTGATTTGTCTTTATACTTTGGCAATTACAGGTGAATTCCCACAGGATAGGCTTGTCGTTGACTGACACTCGTTGGAGTACAGTAATTAAAACACGAGCTGTTAGGCGCTGTCAAATGTGGTTTTCAAAAGAGCTAAGTAGTCCAAGGGGACCTTGTTCGGTCTATTTGTAATTGTCTGACGGAAAGGGTTCATTGAATCTATTCATCAAATATTATTTTCCAAAACGGCTCTCTAAAGCTGCAATTAGCTTCTTTTTTATTCGCAGAAGTGTTTACGCAATATTTGATTGATTGTGAATATGCACGTGTGATCGTGGTTGCACTTTTATGCTTTTCTTATAATGAAAACCTTTCTGGGCGGTTCCCAGACTTAAAAATAGTGTAACTGTCTGAACTTCAAAAAGTTTTCAGTAAACTGGACGCCCGGTAGTGAAGAATCACCGTGCGTCTTGAGAAGATTTTCTTCTCTTTTTTTTTCAAGATCTCTGCTAACATATATTACGAGGACGTGCATAACCAACCGTTATCAATGAACGTCACACCAGGGTGTAGAATGGCATTTTCGCTCCGTGTAAATTGTATAATATTTACACGGTTGAGGAACCTCGAAGAAAAACAGCAGAGCCTTTATTTTTAAGCCATGCATGGCACTTGGTGGCGTATGATTTTGGATTATAATGGCGATTGGGTTTGACAATTTTTGACTAGAGAAAGAAATAAAGCCGGATCAATTCAAACCACTCAAAATAGACCACTTATAGTGAAGGTAGCACTTATGAAATAAATAATTTGAATAGATGGTTATCCTCCATTAGCATGCAAGTTTTAGTTGTTTGTTTTTCATTGCTATGCAACCAATAATAGAAGAGAATTTGGGGTATTTTCGAGTTCTCGTTATCTTTAGTTCTTTTTTGATTGACCAAGTTAAAGTGCTTTCAATTACGGATAGGAATGCAATAGCCGAGAGAGTTGTTGATACCGAAACGCTTCAGTGTTAATTCCTGAGTACCGTCACATGTTTTGTTTGTACCGTAACAGACTAAATACCACAAGTAATTTAACGCACTAAGCTTACAGAGGTTTACACTGTAAAATAACGTGTTCAGCAACAGACACTTTTTACCCCCCCCCCCCCTCCGTTTAAAAACAAATTCAAACTATAAACAATATATTTCGCAACTAAACGCATTTTAAAAAAGCGCGTTTACGAATTTGACATTTGTGTTGAGCATTTGAACATTTTGAAAAGTGGGCATGTTAAGAAAATGTTCTATCCCTAAACACTGTGTTTAGAGTATGGAAGCGCACCAGCTAGGACAAACACTATATCAGAGATCGCTTTTCGGCCCTTTGGCTAAAATCATGTGTAGTACCTGTTTTTTCAGCCAGTCTAGAATGGAGCCAGGCATGGCAGACCCATGGTGTAGAGGTCTGAAGGCTAAGAGGGTGGTCCCGTTTAGTTTAAGTCTTCACTTGGGGACGTAGCTCCTTTGGGGGAGCGGAACTCATTCGGGAATAACGTTTGGTGCCCTTCGGCTCTTCGCAAGAGATCGAAGGGGCTTTGGAGAAGGTAAGCGTGGGAAGAGAGGGGAGTTTAGCCTTCAGCCAAAAGTGAGAGGGTTAAATTATGCCCTCTCCCCGACTTTTAAATACGACAACCCCTTTTTTCTTCCCTGTAAAATATATGAAAATTTTCAATCCAGGTACATCAAAAAGCACACAAAATGTAACATCAATTTGCGTTTATGAATCCTCAAATATTATTTTTTCCGTAGACCCTTCCCCCAGGATAGCTGTTTAAAACGTCTAGCGCCCCCCCTCCCACTGAGAACAGCTTCCTACGGCTAAGTACTGTAAGGTTTGTAAGCATCACCCCAAGGAACTAGTTTCATCAGTTGCTAAGATCAGTGAGGCAAGAACAGTGCGGCCAGTGGACCAATTTTGTCTGGCCCGCCAGCCTATCTCTGAACGTAAACAATGTACAGTACAACTTTAAAAATTTCTTTCAATTTACGGTTCAGAGGGGGGGGGGGGAGGGGAGATTGCTTCCCACGTTTTCGAAGATGCAATTTAAGAACGAGATGGACTAGTGAATGAGGTGACAAACTCGTGATCCAAGTCATGTCATTACGTTGTATCCTTAATAGACAATATGCTTTACTTCGATTGCCTCTTTCTACCCATGGGTTAAAAGGGTACCTGTAAGGTAAATTATCATCGGACGCTGTTAGAAATGCTGCCGCCCTGAAGAGAGTGTGTTGGGTCACTTTATCGTTGAACCGGGGTAATTGGTGTGGTACCTTTGATGAGGATTGAGTCCTAGACATCGGCGCAATAGAAATGCAAACAGTAGTACTGTTGTAAGAAAAGTTGACAACAGGAAGCTGCAAACTGGAATTGCAGTCTGTTATTCGATTCCATCCTACCTTAAAACGATATGTTGGGGGCAGGGGCGGAATTTTTCCCAAGAAGAATGAGGGCGATTTCCAGAAGTTTCATAGAAATCATGAAAAATAAAAGATAATGCTCAGGTAAGGATAAAGGTCACGGTTAGGGCAAAAAATTGTAGTTGGACCCATTCATTACGGGAAAAAATACGCGGCAGAGCGGGGGGCGGGGGGGTTAAAGTGTTAAAGTGTAGGTTTGCCACGAAACTGAAAGATTTCAATCACGAATAACCACTGTATCATCATGGGGGAAATGGTTTCAAACACATTTGTAGAAGCACTACGCCGCAGCGATATTTAGATATCAGCTCTTTACATTCATATTGACGATCGTAGATTTTGAATAATGTTAACTCTGTAGGAGGCCGTGATATTTGAATAATGGTATTCTTTGTCGACACGTGCGCACGCAGATGGAGTCTGTACGCTACATAGAAAAAGTGGATGCAATAATGGATAGGACTTACCCTATAAATCCGTCTTATCAATGTCGGATAAGGTTATGACATATTAATTAATGTGAGAAGGGTTCTTGGAAATTAAATGATGTGGGTTCTTTGTGTTTAGACGCAAATAGGCTTATGATTCTCATCCCTTTATAACCACTTGGGATGATTTTATGATTCAAATTGAAAAATAAAATTTCTTTTGGCCTCTGATCATTTCATTAGTGTAGTACTGTGGTTTGTCTCAAGTCAATTGTAGACTTACCATGATTTGGGCATGCGCAAATGACCAGGCAGGCTCATGTAAGGACTAAATGAGGGAAAGGTTTTGTACTTTTCACACCGTGACGCAAGCGAGCCACAACTGGAAAAAAGGCCGCGGCCGGCTCGACTTGAACCAATTGGTTGGAACCTGAGCCGTTAAACCTCATCTAACTAACTAACCACACCGTGACGCAGGACAATTGGGGGCCATAATTATGGAACGTAGAAAAGTAGTATACCATGTTACATTTCAAAAGTTTCCGATCATTTATTTCAAAGTATAAGTAAAACCAATCTTCGATAATTTTTAATTCAATACAGCTATGTCAATGTTTACCCCTCTAGGGAATGTCAAGCATAATTCAAGTTTTCAATTTCAATTTCAAATTTATTTTTCATATTCTTTGTCACAAGTAATTTTACGACATAGTTTTGATTATAATACAGTTTTACAGACAACATCATGCACTAGAAAAACGTTAGTTATCTACGCTAGTGACCATGTAAAAGAATAAACAAAGAGAACAAAACAAATCAAGAGAAACATAAGAAAAGGCAAAAGGGACACAAAGGGAAAGAGAAAGAGAAGAAAGAAAGTAGGAGCAGAAAAGAAAAGGGTGGAGTGTACAGTCACTTAATAAGATTATAAGTCGACTGGCTTACAGGTAATTGTTAGGAAGTTTATCCTTGAGCTTACTTTGGAAAGATTTAAGAGATGTGACAGATTTAATAGTTTACCCGGTTAATTTCTATAGTCGCCTGATTTTGGTGGCAAGATTAATTGAAATCTCCCCTATCACAAATTTTGAAGTTGTTATCTTTATTAGTGGCAACTTTTTCTGCTAAATTTGGGTTGTTTTAGATCAATCTTTAAAATTTGGTCGTGACGAGAAACATTTAAGAGCAAGGGGGGGGGGGACACCAAGCACAAATGTACCTTCCGAGAAATTATAAATAGTGTATACACGTTAAGTGTTTACAGAGATAAAACATCTACTAACTTCGATTCATTCACTTCAATCAGTCCTACATATTGTCTACGTAGCGGCCTGTACGGCTTATTCCTTGTTTAGTAACATACCTCGTAATCTACCAGAAAGAGGTGGCCGAGCAACCCAGTTTGCTCCACGGGGTTTCTTAGATACGGAGGTGGTGTAGTGATGTGAAGAAAAGTTTTCATGTCTAGAAGGGATGTCTAAGACCTTATGCACTGACGTCACGTGGCGTCATTTCGGCGGCTAAACAATGCAGCACATTGCACGCACGGCGTAATTTTTGTACGGGCGCGTAGTAGCTTAGGCGCGTATCCAACCGGTACACAAATGAGCTGTCGGCAATGATTGCTTGCAAGGAAACGCGCTTACCTCCATCGGAGGGCGCACTTTCTGTTCTGTGACGTCACGTGCATAAGGTCTATAGTTGAATAGGATGCCATTTTGAATGCTCTTGGTTGTTTATCAATAACGATATAGGAAGTAATTTATTTACCAACAAAAAATGTTGCTGATATGGACAAGACAATTGTTGAAATGGGGAATCCCCCCAGTGAGGGCACTCTGCCTGCAGAGTGGCTCTAGCATTGTATCAGAGACCAGGGTTAGTGTATGTTGCATATTCATGAGTTCAGTTAGTAAGCCTCCTTGCATGCATGACTGCATCCAGACAAAGGGAACAGGATGATACAACACGGGCTGTTAATTCTGTGTGTAATAGTCTGCCGCCGTTTGAATGTATGTACTGTAATGGTAATACTGTAGTGTGCGCAAAACAGTCTCGTGGATGTAGGCTACAATAGCTTTGAAACTTACATAAAATATAGGAACAATGCCTACTAAAATGCCGTAAGCTTGATTAGTAAAGACAAGGGCAAGCCGTTCAGTAATTGCAAAACTGAACTCAAAACTTTTGGGCATTGAGGGCAAAATTCAAACTTCATTCCATATTCACTTCAACCTTATTCAAGAAATGTATACATTTTCCGGACATATGTTTTCCACTTTCCATGTTCCCGGGCCCATGGCCTTCTATTCATGCTTGGAGGGGCAAGGATAGTACGCTTGGAGTAGCCCTTGAATGAATCCCGGACTTAATCAAAATTTGGGGAAATTTCCATTCGCCCCCCCCCCCTTTCAAAGAAATAAATACACAAAAACCTCGTGTCTGCCGGTAAAATGATCTCAGTTGCAGAACTGGGAGTTATGCAATTATGAATACCAAGCAACCATAAGCGCACGAGGTTTGGGCAGAAGGCATATGCCCTCCCAATTCGGTCAAAAACAGTGGATCCATTCGGGCAAATCAGACAGCCAAGAAAATAAATTATGCCGTTTTTGCGGGCCATGACAACCAACACAGCGGTATCAAAATTCGGGCAACTTGCAGAATCACAGACATAGCTCAGAGTTGAACAGTGCTCCACTTTCATAGCCATGGCCGTACGGACCGGGGGTGCTGGGGGGCGCCCCCCAAATGCCAGAAACCTAACTAAATCGGGCAGATATTTTGTCTCAGTCGGGCGGAAAATTGGGCAGTTAAAATTACGTCTGGAGTCTGGCAAATATCACCGTCCTCCCTGAGGAAAACAGTCCCGTACGGCCATGGCACTATATTGGAGTATGAACCGGCCTTAATAGGACCAGTATTTATAGCGGAGAGATAGCTTAGATATTGATAAACTCAATAAAAGCAGCGAATTATTTGTTGTATTGAAACATCTTTACATAGTCAAACACCGTGAAGTTAAATTCAATTAAAAGGTGTAGGCACACATGGGTGGGGTGTCACCAGGAATTTAAGAAAGCAATTGGGTGTAGCAAAATTGTTATGCTGTTCCTAATAATACCTCCCTCGATACCCTAGATGAGCTTGATCAGTGACACCCATCGAGACTAATGGGGACTGGAGCGCCCCAAACATTGCTAGTCAGATTTTTTTTAAACTAGTTCAAAATAGGTCTACGTTTAAGATATAGTTTTTCAACAGGAGTAGGGGTCTGTTTCCTGTTACGTACATGTAGCAAAGGCCTGCTGAGAAGTGCCATTTCCTACATTTTAGTTAGGACATGTAATTAAAATCTTTTTAAACTAGGGGCTCAGAGTTCCAGCTCCCTGTTTAAACGTTGCGAGCCAACCGTAATGGTGACGCTCCGCTTACATGTTGTTACCAAGTTTGAAATTCTAATCGCCAGTCCCCTCCACCAACACCCCACACTACACACACACACACACACACACACACACACAAATACACACACAGGTCATGAGTGCGCCACTGTCTGTCCAACCGCGATCTAGCTTCAATAATTAATCCATAAAACCATGTGGGTTGTTGGGAGGCTGGGGGAAGTATTGATAACTTTACATGAGGCATTTCAAGGGCAAATATTGACGTCCATATTGGATTTTTCTGCCACAGAATAACGTTGCAAATGCATAGACCCTTTTCCAAATATCAATCCCAAAGGATTGTGGGATACAGTTTTGGTGTGCGCCGTTCTTGACTACAGTAAAATGCCATTGACAAAAATGATGCATAAAAAAGCTTTATCCCACAATCCTTTGTAATTGTTATTTGGAAAAGGGTCTATGAAATAGATTGCTTAAGTTAACCAAAATTCCTAGGCCTATGTCTAGAGATCAAAGCAACTCGATTTGCAAAATGTATGCCTAACATGCAAGTTCTGGACCAAAATTCATTATTTCCAGCAGTAGCCTAATCCTCAAGTTACTTTGTCAATGGCGAAAATGAATCCCCTTTCCCTTCCAGACACCAAGTTAAGTAGGAGTTTCCAGTCATAAATATGTCAAGGCGACCGTTTTAGACCGGCACAATCCAAAACGCTCAGGATGACCTAATATCACCCGCTTGATTCTGATCGGACATCCTGGACTACCAAAATCAATCATAAAACTTTACAAAATGTTACAGCAGCCTATTGGTCGAAATTCCTCATTTGGTTACCGAACTATAATTGTCAACAAGTTGTTCGTTATACCATAGGTCCTAACCTCGAAGGCCGAAAGGCCAAAACCAAACAAATTCTCTAAGTAACGTCCATACACATACGGGACCATTGTCATTTGGGGAGGGGTATGTAAGCACCTTTTCCCGGGAGGTGGCTAAACTATTATGCCAGAAATTTTAATGCATGCAAAAACGGAGCACGTTTTGCCCGAAAAATAGCATATGCTTTGCCTTAAACAAAAAATATTCTGTCCGAACTGGGGACTGAGATCTTACCCCAGATCTTGCCGGTTTGTACAAACTGGCCTCAACTATTACACAAGTAGGGGTGTTTAATATTTCAAGTTCACATTTATGGTTATTTTAAAAGCGGACGAAGTGTCGTGCTCAAAATAAGTATTTTTCACCACTTATTAAACAAGTAGGTTACAACATTTTGAGAACGACCCACTTTCTATTATGATAAAAAGCCTCAAAAGTAAATTATTCCTTCCTATGTAATGAACTAGCCTCTTAGATGCAAACCGGCAAGATCTGGGCCAAGATCCGGGAACTGCAACCACCGTCTGAAACCCCAACTTTTCCCTTTTTGCCCACCTATGGTAAAGTCCCTAGAAGGGCCACCAAACTGAACGTAACCAATCGTTCAGCCGTCGGATCTTACCATACGACATGTATAAAGAAGGGAGGCCTTCAGTCAAAAATCGGGACAATCGACAATGAATGGCTAGCTCAAAAGCTGTCAAACTCACCTATTATGTGTCGTCATCCGTACCTACTATATGAATCTGTGACGTCATTCGAGGCGCCCCCTCTATCATGCATGTACCAAAACCGGTTGGTGATTGAAACAAGAATTCAGGCAAATGAAGTATCCAAACTAGGGCAGAAGAATTTCTCAGATATACAGTCAGCTGATCGCCAATTTTTTTTTACGCTGGTCTCAAGTTGTTGTTATTGCTTAGTTGTGTCTAGGTACTGTGATTTCCTGTACAGTCACAGTGAGTTTCAGGCGTTCACTGAAAAGAGAAAAAACCGCGTTGTAGTTGCAATCTTTTGACAAAAGACAAGAACAATACCGACCTTTCCAAGTACTCTTTTGTGGGTGTTTCTAACACCCTTTTACAAGAATAACTGTAATAAATGAAAAGGCTAAACGCACGTAGAGTCAGTCCCTTGTCTCGTATACTGTGAATGACCCAATTTATAACTGAAGCTATTCCACAGCCTAAAGAAAGCAAGCCGTGGTGCATTATAATGGCAATTTTGACTACATTCTAAGCTGGTTACAGTTGACCACACAACAAAACATTTTCATAATTGCTACGTTCTACTCCAAAAGAGATTTCACACACTCTTCCACGGGGTGTTCGAATTCCCCAGAAAATACTTCTTGAAAGTAAAAATTCAAAATACTTCACAAAAGTGCTATTCAATAAGGGGAAAATTGTTAGTTCATGACAAAAAATATGTATGACACATTGATGAATATTTTCTAGCCCAATCAAGGAATCACATAGTCATAAGGAAGGCCAAAAGCCTTTGCCGATAGCCTTCATAATGGGAAACTTGCATGAAAGGTGCACATTGGCGAGGAAATGATGCTGATCGTACAATGGTGGCGAGGGATTGGGGGCAAAAGTGCATCGTCATGATGTATACATCAAGTGACCGTCCGTCTATCATTTTTTTGCCGAAAATGACAGAAATACCAACCCGAATCTAGTAATTTGTTATGGAAGACTTATAGCACTGAAGCTCCCTCGGCAGACCAGTGAACTAGCCGACTTCGCTTTTTGTTATTTTCTTCTGCCAGTGATTTCCCATCATGCATCGTTATTCACGTACAAAGTTAAGCTATTGCTTTGATCAATTCAAGCTCTATGTTTTAATTAGTCCAATTTAGTTCTATTTACTCTTAGCACTCGTACCTGATGGGTAAACAAATGAGTTTTCATAAAGATTGGTTTTAACCTTTCTGGGTTCCATTGGAAAGAGTGAGTGACAGGAATTTTAAGTGTGGTCCGGGATTACTAACAAAACGAACCATGCCATCCACAGTAAAGAAAGGAGTGGATCCTTCACCCATAACAACGGTGGCACAGCTGGGCAAGAGTACAAGAGGTCACTCATCTTAAAGTTTGGTCTTTTCTTTGGTATATCCTATTAAATATTAAATTTCTTTCTCAGTAAGCTTTCATTTAACTATGCACGGGTTTTGCGCAATAGACAGATGGGTACATAACTTGCTGTGAAAACGAGTATGGCAATCAAACATTCCCTTCACGCACTCACTCACACCCCCCCCCCCCCACACACACACACAGTTTATAAACACGTTGAAACACTAAAATGCTGGCTATACATGTTTGTCAATGAAACCACGCGTTTTAACGCATAAAGTTTAGGATTTAACTCGTGTGTTTGCATTTAAAGAAGATTACCAAGTTGAGGACAAAAAAATGTTAAAAAATGTTTAACACATGAACGCTCTCTTTAAGATGGTACACATCGCCTTTTAGTAGAAAAATGCCAATACACTGGTAATATATATAGAAACAATTTTATTTCCTCCTTTCAGCAGTTTAACCTTCCTTTTAAATGATGAAACTCAGGTATATTTCACGTCTACAAACTATATGATGGTACCGTAATAAATTGTTGAATAGTTTTCCTAACATGTTCTGGGGATTAATGATGGTCGTGTGACCAGAGACAGGCGATGAATAGCATACGTATCAGCAAGAGGGTTGTTAGCGTTTTTCAGAAATCTCTGTTTCCCGTAAAAATCACCCCAGTTTTCCAAAAATCTGCCCGAGAAATGGATTTTGCCCGAACTTCCCTCCCCCTCCCCCATGGCTCGAATGCATTTGATGAAAAGCGACGCGTTTGTTCAAAAATCTATTCAGTACCCGATCTTTTTCATAAGAATCTATTTTCTGTTTGTTCGATGTTGTACCAAACACGAACTTCTTGGGGTCTACACCCGATTGTAATGAAAACATGTTCTTTGGATAGTTTATTTGTATTGTGTTGAACTTGTATCAAAACAAGTTTAATGCCTCGTAGCTGATCTTAAGTCTCGCCATTAACACCTCGTAAAAGTGTTTTCCAATCAGACAGTGCCTTTTACACCTCTGTGGGATTAAATTGAGCTTCTACCATTCATCTCAAAGGTTAACTCAAACAATTTGCTTGCTGACTTTTTGATTACATGATTTTTGTTTCTTTTTGTTGTGAGGATTTTCAAGTTCAAAAAAGGAGAAACTTTCCAACAAGTCAGGGCGTTAATTGCTTAGTAAATCTCGACGCGCTCCTTTCTCGTGTACGGCGTAGGTAAACAGCGATCCACTTGGAGACCATTTAAGCTGATAGTGCGACCGTCGTGCGGTGTGTTGGAAGTGTACCGGCATGCTTTGTCCCCCAATTACCGCCCCATTAGGTTTACGGTTATCCTTATATTGTGCAAATTAATTGAGCACACCGAGAAATCTTTGTCCTCTCCGTTGAGGAAGAATTTAGACTGTCATCTTTTGAAAGCGATTAGCTACGTAATCCGGCCAGGTGTTAATATAGGCGCATTGGTTGGGTTTCCTTGCTGAAGCTGCCTTGAATAGAGACGAGCCTGACAGCCCTACAGGCCGGACCGCACTGAAAGGGTCTCTTCGGTGTCCTGTAAGACGACCATAGAAAATCAATGGCCCCATTCTATTGCTCCCTTATTGTGTCCGAACTTGAGTAGTACCCAGGTGTTGTGACATTTTACCATAGGTGGGTGGATTAGCATCGCTCAATGAGGAGGTGTTTCATGTTATTGATATATTGAGGCCACTAAGAAGCCTTTGCTGATACCCTCACAGCTAGATTTCAACACTAAGCTGGTGACATATGTACGGAACATTTTGTGTAAAGACCCTTTCCCACCGATTAAGGTCATGTTACCACTGAAAACACAACGGTTATGTGGTGAATTGTGCTGGGCTCGTTTGGTATTGGTTGGTTCTTTGTTTTCAGTTATGGTTGTTTGGACTTCAGGGCATCTAATGGGGCCTTAGCCCTCCTTTGCCCTTTAACCTGTTATGTTATGTTATGAATAATACTTTACTAGAATACATAATATCTCTCCCCCTTCAAAGTTTGCAGCACAAATGAAATGTACTTGTTGGAACTGAATATGAAACAAAAACTTCAAAAAAGGTGTAAAAAAGTTCTAAAATGTGCTTCTCTGAGCTCCAATAATCCTTTCTTCTTACACCAATAACAATTTGTAATGAGAATATCAAGAGGTGGCGTGAGTACTAAAATGAAACGGTGAAAGTAGGACTATTAAATAATTATTACACGGGTTCATATCGCATTCGCACACTCTGCGAGTCAAAATTTCTGCGCAACACATACGAAGGTTATTTCGTTGTCACTAACAACTCCCGTGAACCGTGGGTTGATAAATTTAAATTACATGAAATATAAACTGATAAGGTGCCCCTATCCACAGTTTAAAAAATATTCAATAGGTTTTGTGGTTTCGCTAAAAACGCCAAACCAGACGAAATTTGACAAGAGCACAATTCATGAAAAAACACTAACAGATTTACAGTGTAAATGTATATTTAAGTCAACATGCTAATATTTAACTTCTTTCAATTTTTTGATGACACAACACAGAAAATCATCCCGAAGTTAATCAAGCAGACATTGTGGCAACAAGACCCGATTTTTTGTTTGCGCTGACCACTTTGGCCCACGACAATGGATGGTGAGCCGATAAATAAACTATCAACCTGTGCAATGCACTCGAATGGACAGATGGAGGTAACGTACTCGGTGTTACTGGGCCATCGTTTGTATCGAGTATTTGCACAAGGATACCGACGGCAAATACTCTTGTTTGGCCTACAGATTTTATAGCTGTCGAAGGCGTTCAAGTTGGCACAACAACAAACATTGGTCGAGTGTCACGCACAATATAGCACCAGCCTATAGTACATACCAAGGGATGTGTACGCTTTGCGGTAGCCTATGCAAACCGAGACGCTTTAAGTCCCTGTCTGTTAGGTCGCTGAAGCGAGAGTTTTTCAAACGATTCCGTTTTCTTATCTAGAGAGCCTGTAATTGATGTCCTCTGAGAGGTTATGTTCTCAGACAAATAGACATTAAAGAGGTGTAAATTTTTCGCACAAATACTTTTGCAAAATACCGTGCTATTCATGTTTGTGTATTGAACACACAACAGGAGTGAGGCATATTTTGAGTAGATACGAGATATAGGTTATATACTGATCTATGTGAGTTTATGAAACATGGATCAATTTTGGCTTTTTGGACACAGCTATACCATAAATTCATGTGCCCATCGTGGACGGTTGAACAGACTTTACATAGCCTGCGACATTTTGTAAGAAAATTCTGAACACGAGAAAAAAACCTTTTCCAGGACTGGGTCACGATGTAGTGGAAACTTACGCGACTTCACTGAAAAGTCAAGGGTGAATGAATTCGCGGTCTTCCACCCCAGAATTCATACATTGGTTTACGCCAATCACTTTTTCCGTTGAAGTATATGAACAGTGCAATAAGGCAATACTTACAGTTCATTTAGACATTAGTTAAATTTAAATTCCATACTTGTGGTCTGTTTTAAACCAGGGAGTTGCAAACAGAACTCCCTGTTTAAACAGTGCACGTCAAGATCAGTTTGCCGGCCTTAAAACACTACATGTGCTGCGCTGTAGTACTAGGCCTATACGCTAATTGCAAAACTGAACACTCACTTGAACGTTAAATCATCTAAATGTCCACATTTCAGTAAACTTATCTTTCCATAAGAGCCATCTCAAAAAGGGCACATCGTAAGGTCGGGAAAGGGGGAGACCCCAGGGGAAGACATTCCGAAGGTGGACAGGATATCCTCTAATATTTGGAGATGCTGGTCATGATTATCATATACTCAATACACTGAGTAAACATTGCTCCCGCCTTTTGCCCCCCCCCCCCCTTACAGCATGGCTTTTAACATAAGTTGCCACCACTGATGATGTCGGATGTCGGCCCTAATATTAAGTTACCTACCCCCCCCCTTATGGTGACTGCAAGAGGTTCTTATGTTTAAAGTATTGGACATCTTGTAAGCGCCTGGTCTTCCGGGTTGCCCTGCACTAACACAAGCACAAGCTGCACATTGGCCTTATCGTTGTATACCTATAGCACAGGCAACATGGCACAATTGCAAAACAACAGGGAGTGAACAGGAAACTGCCTTGAATATTCTCGAATTGCGGAATCATTTTCTATTGTACAGAATTTCGCATGGGCTTGTGGTAACGAATGAAACCGGCTAGTTGCTTTCTTCTAACTGTTCGTGTTACGGCGTGGTGCACCCTCACCGGACGATATAAACTTAGTTTTCGTTTGTTCTTATTTTTTATAGCTTTTACCTCAACGACTTCGTTCTCCGTAAATGCAATGGGAATTTTTGGTTCGACGCTTTTGCTTTGAAGATCCGTTTTGTTAACAATCGAACAGTTTTAAACCAAGCTTGAGAAAAAAATAACCTGCTAAATTGCTTCAAGCTTAATAATTTCAAACTTAATCACCCCTTTAGAGATCTTGAAAACAAATGAAGGTCAAGATGAACCAGTTATACTTCACAAAAGACTGGACTTTTTGCCGTTCTAAAGTGAAGAATATACTCTTTCACGAAACAGGCAAAGATCTTGTCAAAACGATTTTACGGTTTTACACAACCGAACCTTGGTGTTTGTCGCCGTGATTCCCACTTATGCTGCTTCAAAAGCGCCTCCTATATTCATGAAGCAGTAAACCTACATAAACAAGTAAATTGTCTGTATTCTCTAGTCCTCGGACTTCAATGGTTCTTATCGTTGGGTTTCGGAGGGGGGGCTTTGGTCATCCGGTGTGCTGACAACTCCGAGGGGCGGCAGCCTTAGGATGGCGGATGTTGCAAAGAACAGCTACCTTATAGGAAGGCATGTGGCATAGTTGTTGAAGTTGCAATCCAGCTAATTTGTCTTGACTTGGGTGCAAGGACCGGGTTACACGGTCGGGGAGTTTTAAAGGGGGTGAGCAAGCTGAGCCCTCTCCACTTATAAATTTGAAACTTCTCGCACACGGGTGGCTTCTAATTAAACGCTTCATCTTTAATTTGGAACCTTTCGCTTGACAAACTAAGTTTAAAGGAAAAACGTGAACTTTGGATTGAGAGAAAAACCTATATATCTTACTTTGAGACGGACAAACTCCTTCAAATTGTTGAGCTAACTTACATCTAACGCCACTACCTCCCATCTAATCGTCCGTAGCGCCTCAGGCCTGTTCTTTAATTTTTTCTGGGGTGGGGTTGGATCACTTAAAGATATCATTACTTTCTATTTCGGGCAGCATGACTCAAAGACAAAGGGTGTTAATACAAGTAATTTACATCGCCTAAATGTAAACACTTATTAGAATGTAGATGCTCCAACATATTATCAACCAACCAACGTATCTGCCTTACAGCTTACTCGTTGCATATACCTACCACAAGAAAGAAATGAAACAGTAAGTTGTAAGAAGTACCTTAAAACGATATGACTCTTGGTCGGAGAAGGTAAATGTTAAAAAAAAATATATAGGCTATCCCCATTATCAAATTACCTGTGTTAGTCTATAAACTTTGTTGTCACACCTACCCTAGTAAATCCCAACACTGCTATATTTAATCTTCATTTTTTGTGAATTTGTGAAACGCTTTGAGCAGCTCGTTAAGACAGTTTCAATGAACATCAGAGATCCTTGTATTCAGTGGTAGAGCTTACTACAAAGTGTAGTTACCCTATGTTTAATCGTACTTTTTTCTGCATCTCCCAGTAATGTGACTTATACACAAAAGTACCTCGACCGCTCCTAATTTTTAATTAGTGTCGTTAAATTGTATTATATAAAAGCCTGTCCTGTTTTCAGTACCATGCACTTGTTGTGTCTGATATTTTAAAAGGGTGTGATCAAAAGTGCTCTTTGGTATCGTGAAACTCACACCTAAAGACAATGCACTGGATTCATTATTTCGAAAACTAACCAAGTTCCAAGACCTGTAGATAAAAGTGCCGGTAACCAGTCTATTGTAGTTAACCCAGTTGTCATGCTTCACTGGATACCCTTCTCCTTGCTTTTCAATCATCGAAATAAGTTTCTTTCAAATTTGGAGCACCTTTTTAAAAGTCCTGAAATAGCCTAGATCTGTTCCAATGATTTAGCCATCAAAACACGATCCTTTCCTCCATTTGATATGATCTCATTTTCATTACCTTAACAGTTAAAGTTTAAATTCTGTCTATGTAACCACAGATGAATGATTAGACTGAATTACTTAATAAAGTGAAAACGAAAAGAATTGACCCATTTGTTGCATTATGTCTGTCACGGCGTTCCAAATTAACTACTGCAATGACAAAACATTAGTCCTGTCAGCCTATTGTTATCATTCTGTCCATGAAATTCAACGCACTTTTCTCCGACAGGGATAACAAGGGTCCCTCTACAGGGGTGTCGCCAAGATTCGTCTGACTGGGGGGGGGGACAAGCTCCCCGACGGGAGCCCAGCAAAATGAAGCCGCTCCCTCAAAGTTGACGCTTTGGAGGAAGGATGGCTAACCCGAAATGTGAAAACTTTGGGTTTTTATAGCACAAAGGTTGGAAAGTTTAGGTTCATATTAAAGAAAATTCAAATATTTGGGGTTTGTATTGAATCTGCCGTCCAAAGCTAAAGAGCAAAAGAGCAAAGAAAGTCAGCCTTCCCCGACTGGAGGGGCATTCTCCCACCAAGCGCCACCCCTTTCCCTCGCAAAGCCTGTTGTACAAGGGCAATTTTTAAAGTTAATTGAAAGTGAAGTCTAAATTATAATAAAGAAAAAGAAAACAATGTAGGACATACTTTAAAGAAAAATCAATGTAAATATAAATGACTGTATCTGTGGATGTCCAGTGAAAGCTTGGGGGAACTTCCGGCCCTTTAGAAGTTGATATGATATTCTTAGCAACTGATAATTTAGATATACTTCCACGAACTAATGAAACTTAAAGATCTGGTGACATGAAAATTGTATAGTTGGATATCTGATGTAAAAAGCATTAAAAACCAGAAAATAGCCGCATTTCCCATTAAAATCCATCAAATATTAACCATTTACGGGGTAATTCCTATTTCACACGGTACATAAATAAACATGAGCTAAAATATGCAAATATGTGACATCGAAAGTAAATACCATATATGGCTAATGTTAGCCTTTGTATTTTCAACCTTAATTTCAAGGATGCTGGTAGTATTGCTGTCCCCTAAGGGGTTTAGTATGAAAGTTAAAATTGTTTTCTTGAGAAATATTGATATCACTCACCAAACTGTAAACTATCTGGTCAGTAAATATGAGA
Organism: Holothuria leucospilota; assembly: GCA_029531755.1. NCBI lineage: Eukaryota > Metazoa > Echinodermata > Holothuroidea > Aspidochirotida > Holothuriidae > Holothuria > Holothuria leucospilota. The sequence goes on along the minus strand of CM055963.1, from coordinate 52,278,987 downwards.
TAATTTATATTTACAAAAGAAATCTTAGCACTGTGCAACACTCCACATCATTATTTTTGCATAGGCAATGAGTTACTTCAGAAAGCATCAAACTTTGAAGACGTGTATTTTGAGAACGGTAAAAGATATTGAAATATTATTCCAACGGATCTTTAATTGGAAGACTTAATTCTTTAGCTGAGAAGTGAAACAGCTCTTTTTGGTGGCACGTCACACGACCTTTAATTGTTAAAGATGAATAGGTCTGGTGTTTGTGAAATAAAGCGGAGGTGTCCCGTGGCCTATATGAGGCGAGTAACGTATACTTAAGCATACAATTATCTGATAACCGTTCTGTATAATGGATACAGATACACTTAGTTCACTTAATACGTCAAAAATGAAATGATATAATGTTCATGTTTTATTATTCAAAAAATTTACTTGGCCCGGTGTTTCACAAAACATGTTGCCAATATTCAACAGTCCCCCCGTCCACAGATTCGACACTTTACAGTTTTGCACTCCTGGAGGGTAGTTTATGAATTCACTGGTGACCAGGGGCGGACTGAGCAGTCGGGCAACCGAGCACTGCCCAAGGGCTCACACAGGTAGGGGGCCCACACTGTCATTCGGAAATTTTAATGAAAATCGGAAAATTCGGAAATTTAGGGTGAGGTGAGGGAAAGTTGATTCAGGTTGGGAAGGAGGAGGGCCCAGTTCATTGTCAGTCCGCCCCTGCTCGTGACTCCATTTTTGGCTAAAGTTTGTAGCCAATAGTTTTCTCTTCCGGCAGAGTAATAGACATATAAAACATTCAAAGTCCCTCTAGGCAAGGTTTTTAAGCCATGCAAAAAAGGGGGTATTTAAGCCTGTATAATAAATAGTCGCTCAAAGATGGATAAACGATGACCATTACAAGTATAAGCACTTACCAAAGAAGAACACTATATTGAAAAGATAACACTCAAACACAGAGGAGCAGGGATGAGTTTGCTCACACTTCCTGACTTGATAAATGATCTCTTGTTTTGAGAAAGAACCTACGATCAGCTACGCAGGTCTGTAATACATTGCAGAAAACGGTCCCCTGGAATGAAATTAGCCAAACTTTGACGTCACAGTCTTTTCTTTATTTCATTTTGACTGATGACAATCGAATTCTAAAACGATGTTTGGCAAGCAGCTCTGTCGCTACATAGTTTTAGTGGAAAACATATACCTTTCTTCTAGGGGAGTCGACAACGCCACGCCCCGCTGACCAGATCCTGCCCACTGTTGCGATACGTGTGGCCCACGAGACATGATTCCAGTTCTAAAAATCAAGTTTCATGCCTAAAAATAGGTGCTGAAAATTCCAAAAATCTGCCAGGCCCGCTGTAAGCAATTAGCCCGCTACTAACAGTAAATCGAAAGGCTTGTACAACTGGGGTACAATACCAATCAATATCTAGTCAAATTCACTGTGTTTGCATGAGAAGCTTTCAATATTATTTAACAAATTTTCATCATCACCTCATCTTAATACAGCGAAAGCCCCCACTATGTCCTTTCACACTCTTCCCCTATAGTCAAGGGAGGAGGGGGACTTCTGAGAAAAGTAGAATGCCCCTGTCCCCATCTTCAACATCTGGGTACCCCTCTGATTTCTACAAACTGGTGTTAAACGAAAGACAAAACAATACGTAGTCTGTTAACTACGGAGCTTTAACTATCAGAATCTGCTAACAATAGCAATTCATAAATGTCAAACTTACTTGAAAGACAAACGCTGACCTAACTCTTTTCACCTAATTGCTGTTTAATGAAATTCCATCATTATCTCGTTCTGGTTGTATCGCAAGTTGAACATAATGCTGAGGTATGTTTGTGTATGCTGAGGCGTATGATGAACACTTAACAAGGGGCGGAAGGAGTTTACCTCAAATTTCCCTAATTGGCAAACAGGCATAAGTTTCACTCTGAAGACATTATTCTTGTCAAGAAATAACATATTGTTCATTGTTCACATGGGGGGGGGGCATCGTCCCCGCACTGATTGGTGGGGCGGAAACCTTGTTTCGCTCCCCACCCCCATTTTGGATAATATGATGCCAAAATATGGCATTGAATAGGATAAAATTACTTCAAAGTTTGTCAAACATTGCACCATTTCGCATGTAGGGCACTTTAAATAGTCAAAAAATTTCCAAAGGGGAGGGGACACTCCCTCCCATTTTCCCCTTGGGCCCTCTCACAGGACACTGATCACTAACATTTACTTCCGCCCCCACTTTCAAAGAGCTTCCTACGCTTATGTTATACTCAGTAGGCTGCTGCCCCTCGAACCCACCCTCATATACCCAGTCTCTTAAAAGGATGGTCTAAGCTCGAATCAGGTTTAGATATATTAGAGGGGTACTTATTCTTAACAATCTGGTTAAATTTCCATTGAAATCCGAAGTGTGGTTCTCAAGATATCAGCAGATAAAGTTGTCACATTTTCAACACAAAGTGAACTTGAAGCAAGCACATATGGTGTCATACCCTCACATTAGTGAGCAGTCTTTTGTTTATCTTTAAACTTTATTACCAATTTTCTCCTGAACAATCAGAGTTATGGGGATGGGATTGCATGAGCGGAATGGGAAAATTACAAACTTATGATGTCATACCGTCACATTAATGAGCAGTCTTTTGTTTTTCTTTAAACTTTATCACCAATTTTCTCTTGAACAATCAAATGTTATGGTGATGGGATTTCATGAGAGGAACGGGAAAATTACAAACTTCACAATCCCCATGGGGAGGTCCTATCCCTATTAATTTCAAGGTCAACACAACAGACTGAAAAAAAACCAAAGGAAACAAAGCATTCCTTATCAATGTGAGGAAGTGATATCAGGGAGTAATATTACTCCCACTTGACTCAAGCTAACTTTGGGTCTCAAAATGTAGTAGCTTTTTTGCTGATATCTCGAGTAATACATGTCCGATTTGAATGAAAGTTTCACCAAAATGCATAGATTTAGTTTCTCTTTCAAATATAAAAAGTAAAGTTTTGCTTAAAACCTTCTTTTAAGTCAAAACATTGAAATTTAGGAAGTGACAGGTAACTTCCGTTAAAATATTCAATCTAATAAATTGAAAATAAATTTTATTCGATTTGAAATATCCAAACCGAATATAAATTGGTCCGTATTCCCAATTTTTGAAATTTATTTCCAATTTAGGATTGAAGAGAGTATGTGTGTTAATTTTTTTTATATGATAACATTAACTTCAAATGATTGGAAATGTAAATAAACTATCCTTTTAAATTGTTTTAACCGTTCAATGGACGGTTTTATTCTTCCAACCTAGGCTGTTGTTGGTTCGAAAACTGCGGTCCAGTTTTAAAGTGTTGGACTTTTTAAATGCCTCTAACATTGTGAATTGATTACCATAAATTTACTCTATGTATATGCACTTTGGAACAGTACTTGATCAATACATTACTTCAGTACGATCTGACAGACGACATCTGGCATGTGAAACGCCCTGTACTGACTTCGAAAACAACCGATCATAAAGTTAAAAAGACCCTGCAACCTTTGTCCAAAGTGATATCACCCTCCTCCGTTTTAAGCAAGTAACCTGTAGTTGAGATGAAGGAATTATAGCCAAGACTGTTTTATTCTGTTTCTTCCATGATACTATTGTAAATCTCGTTAATTTAAATACACAATGAGGTAAAAATCCACTTTTAAGTGACCATAAGAAAAGCCTGAGTTACTTGAGATATATCGAGGCTTTCAAACAATGAACTTTTGTCCACTAAGCAAGATCACTGCATGTGAAGCACTTTCCGTCCTTTCACTACAGCAGCTCTCTTTAGGCTCTAACCGCCATAATTCTTTAAAGAAGAGGGTATGAGGAGTTTTCGCAGGAGGAAGGTGCGGGGGGGGGTAATGGGGGTGATCTTTAAAAATCCCATGAAAATGAAAAATAATGAAAAGTTTCATGAAAAATGAAAATAATGTTCAGGTTTAAGGTAACGGTTAGGTTGAGGGTAAGAAATCATTTTCCTGAGAAGAGGGCAAGCTGAGGGTACAAGGGTCGAACTTCCCTGGTACAAGGGGCTAGCACTTTTATAAAATAAGTAGTAGCCCACTTCTCAACCGCACTGTACCCACAGCGCAATTAGAGGGCGCTACGTATCAATACTGCGAAGAGCCGTATGCGGCTCTAATACTGCGCACAGACGTGCACGGCTTGTATTTGTATAAGACGTGGGATGGAGCTCAACTAATTCTGCATAAGCATGATCGATAAGTATCTTTGCATCAGAAAGCATGATGTCAAAGCGAGGTATTCTTCAATTCGAATATTTGTTCCTTGCCCATCTTTGTAGGGATATTACGTCAAAGGAGATGAAAAGGTTCAAACCTCAAGTGAAGTTAGAGTTCTATAAATGGAAAGAGAGCAAAAATTCCCCCCTTCCCCATTCCCCCTCACCAAACACCTTTATCTTCATACCATGTTTGGTTACCGAGATATGACTATGCTCATCATTTACAAGAACGCTGCCATTTCCCACTTGTAGCAAGTCTATTATGATGTCATATGTTAGTCACTTTCTTCTACAAAATGTTATTTTTCTTTGAAATTTACTTTCGTGCATTTTGGAAGTACATCCACTGTTTAGAAAATGGTAAGAAGAATGCATAGACTGATACTAGTAGTTTGTAATCTGATACCAACAAGCACAGTTCAGTCTTGCATAGGGAAAAAGTGAAACAAAATATAAAGGAAAACAAAGAGGTTTCAGACAATGAAAGAGCTCAAATGATGAAAGGTCACAACATACTTGCTACAAGTCTTTCGAAATGAAAACTTCCTTGTAACAATAGAATTACACTGGCGTCACCATTTAAAAGACATAAGGATGCGGTTTAAGCATTACTCTTGGAATTTTGCTCTCCTTCTATCGTTGTTATTGAAATGTCATTATTTTCATCTTCTTCCAATGTGCAATGAGCCCCCGTTCTTCTTGTGTAGGAAGTGACGACGCTCTTTGTGAGAGTAATGATTGTTATACATCCAACATCATTGACCATTAGATTTCCTCAGATATAACTTACATCTAATACTTTAGATATAACTTACGACCAGTTGCAGCAAATATCTCGGGAAAATTGTCTCTACCAGACTGCACAATTTCATCTTAAATACCTTGTAACAATATTATTTAAAGAGGTGTCTTTTATGTGTCTTGTCAGAAAGTAAAACCTTTTAATACGTTAATTCCGTGTTTATTTCAGTAAATCACAAGGAACTTGATGCCTGTTTCCCTTCATTCTTTAGACATCCTAGTTCTCTGCAAGTTGGTAGGATGAATGCTCCATCCTTTTCAATTCACTCAAAATGCAATCTTGCGCCGTGGAGGTTATATTGCAAAAAAACGTCTGAAATACCTTAACTAGTTTTGCATGATGACTACTTCAATTCCTTTCCTACCACATACACATCACAAATAAAACACATCACTTTAGTAACATGGTCTATACAGTGCCGTCAAAAAAATTCTAGGGTGTTAAGTTCGTAGAGAAACATCCTCCGCGGAGAGTTCCTTGAATAAGTGGTATGCTACAAAGAAGTGATTCAATCATGCATTGTAAAGTGATCAAAGGTTTCCTTTCAAAATATAAACAGCGCCATCGATCCAGGACCATCATGAATAAAGCTTGATGAATTTTCACCCACGACTGATAAAACACTTCCGGCGTGTATAATTCGATTAAAAATGTTAACTTTAACAATTTCATTCTTAATCACTTCTCTTCGTTCGACGGTTACATTAATTTATGTTCTTACTTAAAAGTTCTATTGATAATTTCTTATAAGTAATAGTAGTGTTCAACTGAGGGCGCTGTTTCAAATAACACCCGAGAGACCCTATATCTCTATAACACCGTACGCCATCTTTACAGTTATCTGGTTCGGAATCTTTCGATGCAATTACTCAAGCAATATCACTCACTTCTTAAACAACAGATGAAACAAGAACTGAAAGAGTAACATTTTAAGGGAGTGGTGGTCCCAAAACTGCACTATTTTTAGCTGAATCAGGTAAAATTTAGTGAGAAAACTTTCCGGTGTAAATCGGTAATATTAACTTGCAAAAACCGGGCATTTGGGGCCCACTCGAAACAACCAAGGGTCACCTTACATTGAAATTGCTGTCGCTGTTTCATCGATATCAAAAACCTGCAAATATTATAGGGTGATAGTGATGATTCCCGAAAGGAAAGGAAAGTTAATCTGAGAAACTAGACCTTTTCACCAAATTTGTCGCTTTAATCCTTTCATGATTAAACAAAAAGAAACTGAGTATTCTTCTAGCAACATAACATGGCCGTGCCTCTCATCTTTAGGCTTAATAGGCTTACAATGTGAAAATCTGTCACTCAGTGTAGTTAATTCTGTAGTAAATACTGTAGTAGCAAATTTTGTAGTCACTAATGGGACAGCGGACTGTCTGTGACAA